>JAPDEZ010000025.1:0-295898 GCA_027569385.1 Penicillium decumbens
TGTGGCGGGTGTTTTATCTGGTGATAGAAATCGAGCTCAAGGCCCGGATTCACGGTGTTCTTACGTTGGTTTTTTTGTGCTGTGGAGGGCGTGTATCTGTGGCTGGTTTTTAATATGGTTTTTATAACGTAAACCATAGGGCAAAATACCAAATTTCCCCCCCCCCCCCCCCCCCCCCCATTGTGTCGCATTGTTTTCTCGCGGTACCTACACACTCTCGAATGGCTACGATCACGATATTCCTTTCAGTTGTTCCAATTGACCCGATTATTCCGCTTATTCCTCTGTTCAGTATTCGTCTTATAGAGCGCTTATCTTAGTCGCTTTTATAACCTTCTTCTAAGGTTGCAATATACGGCGTTTCTGTATGTATTTTGTGCTTTTTAGGAAGCTGTTGATCTGGCATTGATACTTCATGTCAGGCTCGCTTCTCTCCGCACGGGTGATTTTCTTCTAGATATCTCGGAGCTATAGTGTGATAGTAATCGTAATCCGCGTGGCAGGAATCGATACATATCGATACATTGGTATCCACTATGTACTACAAAATATTTATATCCCGCGAGTAATCAAGTGATCAATAAATGTCAACGGACGGCCTCTAAAATCACAACCATATATTTCATGTATATTTCATTTCAAACCGAGTGTAGCCTCAATCTCGATAACAGCACATGTGTAGGTGGAACCACGACTCCCGATTGAGGGCCGAAGTTCTTGGCGCCGATCCATGAGTTTACTTTTCTACTCAACACTCCGGATCACGCCCCCTCAACCTTGAGTGGAAATTGGATTTCGACACCACACTCAACTACAACACTTGTTCATCCACTTCTTCCGTGCAACTGCCACAATGTCCCACAAGGACTTTGTCATCAAACACATGAACGCCGACCACGGCGACTCGCTCCAGTTGTACTTGCAAGCTTTCTGCGGTATCACCGCCCGTGAAGCCAATGGTGCCTCACTCGAGGACCTCGGTCTCGATAACCTCATCCTGCATGCCCAGGGCACCCGCTACCTCGTCCCCATTGACCCACCGATGAAGGACTTCTCCGAGGCTCGCGAGCGCCTGGTCGCTTTGCGCAAAGAGAGTCTGCGGCGTCTAGGTCGCTCCGACGTCACGCTCACCGAGTACCGTGCACCCCGAGGCCTACAAATAGTCATCTTTGGCCTGTGTCTCTTCACCTATGTGAGCTGCTTCCGTCGCAGCAACCTCCTGCCAGGCGCGTTCGTCTACGAGAATCTGGGATACAAGTATGTCCCCGACTTTGCACACTTTGTCTACAATATCCAGCCGCTCCTTTTCCCGGTCATGGTGGGTATCCACATTCTCGAATCGACCCTTCTGGCTGTTCTGCGATTGAAGCCGCTCGGGGTGCCCTTCATGTCGGGTCTGTGGTGCACCTGGGTGGGTTCGTGCTTTATCGAGGGATTCGGAGCATTCCAGCGGATTGAACAGATTGTCAAGGAGGAGAGAGCGAAGAAGGGTGGAAAGAGCCGCTAGATCCAGGGGTTCAAGGTCGATGAACTATTAGAAAGTGCGAGCACATAGCTGTCTACCTAATGTACGGAGTACCGAAGAGAGCAAGAACCGCAGTGGATGCCTTCCCAAAGTGGCAACAATCATGAATCAGCAACATAGTCAGGTGACCACCAGCATTATCCACTAAGCCGTATTGGGACTAGTGCGAGTTAGGGCAACCGCACAAGCGAGCGACACAGTGCGCCCTGCGAAATTCAACGGACTCCACGACCGCAACTTCCACGACACCCATCGACAACCGTTCTGCTTTTGGTGAAGGGCTGCACGGCTAGAGGTGAGTTTCCATCGCAACACTTACCAGTTCCTGCATCCTTTCCTTCTGCTTCGTTCGAGTCGACAATCGAGGCCATTGTGCGAAAAATTCACATCGGGCCAATATTCAATTCGATATTGCTTCACTCGTCTTCAACCTTCTACAGCGCATCATCGACATCCTCAACGACAGAATCACACCTCGTATTATCGCCCGGGCGATTCAGAAGTGTTCGGAAGCTGCAGGAACATCACATCGACCGATCGAGTTCTAATTTTTCTGTGCCTATACCAGACCCCTCCATCAACCGCAAATATGGGTATCTCTCGTGATTCGCGCCACAAGCGCAGCGCCACTGGTGCTAAGCGTGCTTTCTACCGCAAGAAGAGGTACGGAATTCCCGTCAATTGAGTCCTGGGGTTGTTTTTCAAAGGGGAAGGCCATGTGTGGTGGAGATGGAAAAGAGCTCTTTGCCTTTGGCGAATCAATTCTGACCGGTGTTTCTTTTCCAACAGAGCCTTCGAGAAGGGTCGCCAGCCCTCCAACACCCGTATCGGCGCCAAGCGCATCCACTTGGTCCGCACCCGTGGTGGTAACCAGAAGTTCCGTGCCCTCCGTCTCGAGTCCGGTAACTTCTCGTGGGGCTCCGAGGGAGTCTCCCGCAAGACCCGTGTCCTCGGTGTCTCCTTCCACCCCTCCAACAACGAGCTGGTCCGCACAAACACCCTGACCAAGTCCGCTGTCGTCCAGATTGACGCTGCTCCCTTCCGTCAATGGTACGAGGCCCACTACGGCCAGCCCGTCGGCCGCAGACGCCAGGGCGGCAAGTCTGAGGTTGCCGAGGAGAAGAAGAGCAAGTCCGTTGTCAAGAAGCAGGCTGCCCGCTTCGCCGATCAGGGCAAGGTTGAGGGTGCCATCGAGCGCCAGTTCGAGTCCGGTCGTCTCTACGCTGTTGTCGCTTCCCGTCCCGGCCAGTCCGGCCGTGTCGACGGCTACATCCTGGAGGGTGAGGAGCTGGCTTTCTACCAGAAGGCGATCCGCAAGTAAACGAAAAACAAAAATGGAAAACCATTCGGTAAGGAGACCGCGTGGGTTGTTGCACGGGTGGTTATCGGAGTTTCAGCTATGTTTGCCAGAAAACTTTCATGGTCTGGGCATCCACGGATGCGAATGTCTGTAGAGCTCTGAGCCGTCAATTCCAAGGACATGATTCCTGTTTATGTTACTTGTTTTATGTTGCCTTTGGTAGTCTCCATTTTTGTTTGGCGCGGGGTTGATTCGTCTTCCCGCCGTAAGCCGCTGCGTAACTTCCAACTTCCAACTTCCTCAACATCCCTCTACCCTTGAGTTAACTTCAACTCACCCTACAGATTCCCTTCCATCGATGCTTAAGTACTTTCTCAATTACCTATATACCATAGCATATTCTCAACATGCCTCCGTCGGCAGGGATTAAAACCCGCATCTGTATGATCTCCGACACCCACACCTTCTCTCCAAACCCCCCGCAACGAACCAACAACCCATACCGCTACCCCCTCCCCAAAGCCGATGTTCTCCTCCATGCTGGCGACCTCACAAAGGTCGGGTATCACGCAGAGCACAAGGAGACAGTGGAGATGCTCAAAGCCGCCGACGCGGAGCTTAAACTCGTCATAGCCGGGAACCACGACCTCACACTAGACGAAGAGCACTTCATACGCTTTGGCTACACCCGACATCGCCGACCCGAAAGACTAGGCGGCCAAGATACATACCTGGAGGATAACGGAAAACCCCTTATGCAGAGCATTCGCTCACGCAACACTCCCCCACTCGAAGACATGGAAGCCTACTGTCAGCGCGCAAAAGACATCTACATAAACGAATCCGCCGTTGTAGCGGGAATAAGATACCTCGAAGAAGGCGTCCACACATTCAAGTTGTCCAACGGCGCCAAACTAACTGTATACGCCTCACCATACCAACCCGAATTCTGCAACTGGGCCTTTGGCTACAAACGCTCCACAGACCGGTTCAACCCTCCCCTACCCGGAAGCGACAACCCTTCTCCCGAACATCCTGTCCCCGACTTCCCGGCGGTTGATATCATGCTCACACACGGCCCACCTGCGCACGTTCTTGACCTTGTCCCGCCGGAGCATCACGTGGGATGTAAGCACCTCTTACATGCAGCTGAACGCGCAAGACCACAGATTTATCTATTCGGACATATCCATGAAGCATGGGGCGCTGTCCGCGGTGAGTGGAATGCTTTTGCATCTAATGGGATCAAGCAGGAGGTAGTGCAGAGCGATATGGAAGATATGCTTGAGAAACGTGGTGCGTATTATGATGTTAGTGGGCAGAGCCAGAGGCCCTTGAGGGTTGGTGAAGAGACGCTTTTCGTTAACGCGAGCGTTTGCACTGTTGGCTATGAGCCGAGAAATGCGCCGTGGGTGGTGGATTTGGATCTTCCTGTTGCTGGGGAGTAGCTCGTTATGACTTTATGAGGTACACATCATTAGGTAGTAATAAAATGGATCCAAAAAGAACATTACTCTTGGAATATGACTCATGGACATGACAGCTACCTATGTAGCTAAGGTTCCTGGGTTTCTAATGAGGAAATTGGCCTGTTGAGGATGATCTCGCTAGCCCTGGGGGTCCAAAGTTTACCTGCACTTTTTGTTAGGTACCTTCAGGCTAGGGATGTATCATAATATATACAGCGCCCGGCTATCGAGAGCCACCCAACGCAATTAAAAATAATTATTTCCTCCGTTCTTCTAAGGCTTAATTTTGAGATTAGATCCATGAATAGAAATCATACTCACATGAGATCGCTACTTTCACTGTTCCAAGGGTGGTGTTGGTACCATATACAGGTCCTGAGTCATGGGTTGGTTGTAGTTTGGAGATCTATATTATAATCAGCATCGAGGTCCTAGCACTGTACTTCACCGATGGTTAACTGCTAATGCTGAGCATCTTAGAATATCGGCACTGAAATTACCTGCAATCGGTGTAGTCAACGCGCTCGACTACTGGGCACGTGTAGGGCGACAGATCGCGTCTGTTCATTCCGATTGAATTACACATCAACGCCATACACGTTTTTCCCAGCCACTGCTCACATGGCCGGACATGTCACCATATACATATGTATAATGTCTTTTGATGACGACGAGGCGTAGGGCAAAGGCCAGCCTCAGAGCACTGGAATGTTACCATTGGGAAGACGTGATACGGGTGCTGGGTGAACCAGTGAGTAGGGCATGTTTCACCAAATCCACGGGTTTGTCGTTGACTCATCCGACGTGTTCGGTTCAATGCGAACTTAGCCTCCAACCTGGAGGCTGCCTATGTATTTAGAGAACTTACCGCTGTTGACGTGGAGCTCCACAAACCCTTCGTACCGCCCGCAACACAGCTGCCTGCATTAACTACAACTATTACTTCGACTTACGTTTCCAGTCTCTGCACTTTACTCGCCATTCATCAAACAATCTAATTTAAAGCAAGAACCCGACCTTCACGAAGGACTCAGCTCTGTTTATCCCGGGAACATTCTCGGTGTAGTGGGGACAACGGTGGAGTCCGCACCTCTCAGGAACATCGCCGACGCCCTACATTGCTGAATCGCACACCATCGCACAGGATCTGACTGTCACATTGTTTCCACGAAGCTTGAGGCAGCTGATTTCCATGAGGATCGACAGTCTCGGATTCTTTCTGCAGGCCGTCCACAACAAACTGACCTGTTGGTTTTCCCAATTTGGAACCGAGGCCCTAAGCTAGGTGAGGCTTTGATCTGCTTCCTGGAATTTACAGCATACTTGTACGTCCGCGTCCCTAGAGAAGAGAAGAGTCCTTCCTTTCCCTTTTTGTTTGGCTATACACGACTGGAAGTTCGACAACTCGGCTGTCCTGTGCTTGCTGGTCCATTGTACACGTTGGACACGTTTGAAGCATAGAACAGACTTGCTGTTTATCCTCTCTTGTCAAGCCCAATTGGTCATTCATTTGGCGTTTTTGGGATTAGGCCTGTACAATGGGGTCGAAATTGGTGGCAACGGCCATGCTAACATGGCTTTTTGCTGCAGATTCAGTACACGGTCTGCCGAAGCCTGAAGGGACTGTAGCTGAAATCTTAGAGCAGTCTGCGACACAGCCGAGTACTGCGTTTAAGACTCAGTATCCGCCGAAAAACCAGAGACTAGAGATTGCTCCTGATCAACCAGTGAGTTGTTTCGTACTGAATTGGCTGAGAAGAGCGAAAATACTAACGGCTTACAAAGATCTATCGTACTGCGTTGGACAACCAGGGTCATTCATCGCAGCTTCCTTTTCCGCAGTTCGCAGCCCCGTCGTTTGACGTGCCTGCCTTTGACCTTGACAGCTACATTAACGGCTACGAAAGCTCCTGGGATTCCGATCCAGCCCCTGCTCAAGAGCCCCCGAGTCTTTCAGCTGCACCTCCGGCACCTCCAGCACCTCCAACACCTCCAGCACCTCCAGCATCCTCAGTCCCGGTCACATCAAGTGCCACCCGTGGACCCGAGGTCCCTGTAGAGTCTGTGACTGCTCCCGTGGAACCAACCACTGCCCCTGTGGAGCCTGTCACGACTCCTGTTGAGTCTGTCACTGCGCCCGTAGAACCGGTTACTAGCTCGGCAAGAGGTATGTCTCCATTGAGCCCTATCCAAGACATCACTATATCGATTACACGAACAATGCAAGCTGACCACGACACAGGGCAACTTAGCACAACTCTTGCTTCACCAGAAAACCCACACAGCATGAGCGGCCAGGACATTTTCAAGCCGGTTGCGACTGGCGCTCCCCCGGCCAACATCAAGTCCCGCCATGACCACCCGGTCAAGAACGAACACGTGAGAAAGACTTTGTATTTGCTGCAAGGACCTAGCTGACCACTAGAATCAGGCCAACTCTACGGATCCAATCGAAACCAATAAGTTCTATGCAGGGCTGTTCCTTGGCTCACAAACCAATGCTAGTTTCACCCAGCCTTATTCCATTGCCTGGTCTCGCGGCGGTGGAACTCTCAAGAGCTGGGGCATGTCTGTCTCCCACCTGGATGAACGTGTATTGGCCTTCGGCCCCCAGAACCACAAGCTGCCTGGCGAGCCCGTCGAGTACTATATCAACCCCGTCGGACTACAGCACATTGTCCTGTCAGCAACCGAGCTGGATGAATCAACCACACTGAGCGTTGAAGAACCCAAGGCCTTTTCTGCCCATGCGGTATTGAAACGCTCTGGCGGATCAGCCCAGGAGATTCGATTTCCTGTGGTCCAAGGTATGGGCTACGTGACTGGTGTTTACAATGACCTCCGGCCCGTTATTGAGAGTGGTGTCTTCTTCCGCAAGGTTGTCAGCGCTGGGTCCCCCAAGCCCGGTATATTCAAGTACGTGGCTACTCTTGAAGACGACACCCACTGGGTTCTGTATGCCGCGCCCACCAATGGCGAAGATCCAAACATGACTCTCGTCTCACAGACCAGCCTGCTTGGGCCGCATGGATTCACTGGTTCCATCCAGGTTGCCAAGAACCCTGCCGGCAAGTCAGGCGAGAAGTTCTACGACAACTCTGCGGGTGTCTATGCGAGTGCCGGTCAGGTCAGTGGCTCTGTCACTGGCGACGTCGGCACTTACAGCATGTCGTGGACCAAGGCAGGATCTCACGCCAATGGCTCTCCTCTTCTCATGTTTGCCCTGCCTCACCATGTCGACTCGTTCGACCGCAGCACCGGCGGTCGTAAGACTGATATTCATCTTCGGAGTACCGTCAAGGGTAACGCAACTGCCGTTATTGGAGAGACCTGGACCATGGTTGAGCCTAACCTCCCCATTGACATGGGCTTTGCGCCGTGGACTCCTACCAAGGGCAGCGTTCACACGCTCTCTCCAGCTGTCCAGCATGCCATTCTCAAAGTGGCCCCGACTGAACTCAAGCAGGACATTGAAAGTCAGAGCAACCTGAACAGCATGTACTACAGTGGCAAGGCGTTGAGCAAGTTTGCTACTCTGATTTATACTGTCAATCAGCTCGGTAACAATGTCGGTATGGGCATCGATGCCTTCCGGGATCTGAAAACATCTTTTGCTCGCTTTGTGAAGAATGAACAGCAATACCCGCTGGCCTACGACTCCGTCTGGAAGGGCGCCGTCTCCACTGCCGGTTACAATGGCGACTTGAACCAGGACTTTGGAAACACCGCCTACAACGATCACCATTTCCACTACGGGTACTTCATCCACGCAGCTGCCATCATTGGAGCCCTTGACCCGACCTGGCTGGCTGAGAATAAGGACTATGTGAACATGCTCGTCCGTGACGCTGGGAACTCCGTTGAGAATGATGCCTACTTCCCCTTCTCTCGTGGCTTTGACTGGTACAATGGCCACTCCTGGGCCAAGGGTCTCTTCGAATCTTTCGATGGCAAGGATCAAGAGTCCACTTCCGAAGACACCATGTTCGCCTATGCCATTAAGATGTGGGGTCAGACCACCGGAGATGCTAGCATGGAAGCTCGAGGAAACATGATGCTGGGCATCCTGCGCCGCTCCCTTGACAGCTACTTCCTCATGCAAGACAACAACACCAATCAGCCAAAGAACTTCATTGGCAACCGGGTTACTGGCATTGTAAGTATTTCCGAACCCCCTGTTTCATATCAGACGTCAGACTGACCTCTCTCCAGCTCTTCGAGAATAAGGTCGACCATACTACTTACTTCGGCAACAACCTGGAATACATTCAAGGGTACGTGAACTAACCGAAAGATCTTCTTTCGAACACCTGACTAACATGCACCAGAATCCACATGCTTCCTCTCCTCCCCCATTCCCCGTACACGCGCCAGAAGGAATTCGTCCGCCAGGAGTGGCAGTCTATATTCGCAGAGCACGCCTCATGCCCCGCAAGCAAAGTGGAGGGCGGTTGGAAGGGTGTTTTGTACGCCAACGTTGCCCTTATCGATCCCCAGGCTTCCTGGGAGTTCTTCGCCCAGGATGACTTCGACTACAGCTTCATCGATGGCGGTGCCTCGAGAGCCTGGTACATGGCATTCGCGGCAGGCCTTGGTGGTGGCCCTTGAAAGACCCGACGCTATTTCTTTCTCGCGGTGTTCAGGCGTTGGAGGCTTTTCTGTTCAGTTGCTTTCGGCACCACCGAATTTCTTGTTTTGCTATGGATTGTTGCTTCCTGCTTTATGCACCGGGGTTATTCTAGTAGTTATTTTGCGTGATAGCGTATATATTAGATTGCCATGGCATTTATCTCAAGAGCATTAATAGGAATTCATGAATTACTAGGCTCTTGCCCCTCTGGCGCTCAAAGAAATAGATCACGATCTCAAATGGCAATTTTCATGGCTGAAGATACGCTCTTCGTCCATGTCAGGTATAGAATGCAACTAAGTGAATATACACATCTCCAACTCCCGAGGTCCCGTCGTAACATGCTTAGTACATTGGCTTATCCATGGGCTTGATGACACCCTGCTTGACAATAACACGAGGCTTGGTACTACTCTGGAAGGTTTCCTTCGTAGACCATTCCGGACCCAGCGGCATACGCAGAGACCGCTCATACTGAGTCTTATTCTCGAACTCGTGAGGCAGTTGACTGGCCATGTACTTGGTGTTCTGGAGATAAAAAGTTAGCCATCATCCGAATTTGAATTCGAAGAGATCTTACCTTCTTCACTCGCTTCTCGTTGATAATCACTCGGGAGAGCTTGGCATCCTTGCGCTGCTCGGGCTTCACACCTTCCACCTTGGTTAAGAAGCGCTTTTGCTTCTTCTGCTGCTTCTTGCTGATCCCGTCGCCGGTCCAACTGCCCCATCCTATGAGCGTGTTGTCCGCAACCTTGTCGCCTTCGTCTTCGATGGTGTCCATCTTTTCTTGCTCGAAGTCTTGTACCACGTCGTCGCCGGCGAAGGCTCGCTGCACCAGGTCGTGGTTCTTTAGCAAGACGGGCACGTTGTCCTCATCGTCGCTGTTCTCATGAGCATGCTGCTTGACCGGGGCTGCCTTGGTTGTTTTGCTCTTGGACGAGCTGCTGGCCTGAGTGACTTGGGGCTGTGGATCATTGAGTGAGATGTCGATCGTCTCCGACGCATCTGCACCGGTTCGGCGGCGGTTGGTACGCTCTGTCTGCACGAGCCAGGGGTTCTCTTCCTCTGCAGAAGCGTCCCTTTGCGTAGCAGCGGGCTTGGTGGTGGATCGAGGGACCGTCTTTGGACCAGAAGGGCCCGACTTCTGCTTGGTAGGGCGATTGACCATGATGTCGACATCCTGGTCCGAGTCAGGCTCGGCATCTGAATCGGCTGCTTCCTCGAACTCGTTCTTCGGCAAGGGTTTCGTCTTGGTCTTGGTCTCGGTCTTCTTTGACTGGCCGAACTTCCGACGGCCGACTTCCGATTCGGCCTCAGACTGAGATTCATCACCATTCAATTCCCGGTTGAGGCGTCGGATTTCGGCATCGTTTTCCTCTTTGCGAGCGGCCTCGGCGTTTTGCATAAACTTCATGGCGAAAAGACTGGAATGAGGTCCCTTGTCGCCGTTTTCGATCTCATCTTTCTCCAGTGCACCAAGCTTCTGTCGCATCTTGCGCTTCTCGTTATCAGAAGCATCTTCGGCCCAGGGGTCCTCCTCTTCTGACTCTGAGCTGGAAGACTCGAGGTAGTCATCATCTCCGCGAGAAACACTCTTGCCTTCGATTCGCTTTCGCAACTCCTCGTCCCGTAAAGCCAAATCGTTCGCACTGTTGCGAGCATCTTCGTCCCAAGCGGTACGACCGGTTTGTTTCAGACTCTTGGCCCACTTGCTTTCGCGATGTTTAGAGCTCATGCGAGCCTCGGCCCTCTTTCGCTCGTTCTCATCACGCTCCTGCTCATCCAGATCCACGCCAGCTTCTAAGAGCGCCTGTCGCTCCTGTTGCTCGAGCTTCTCGCGCTCCTTACGATGGACACGACGGTAGGACTTGCTCTTGATCTTCTTGATGCGCTTGGCACGCACCTCTTCCCGGAAAAGTAGATCACGTCGCTTGCGCAGCTCCGCTCGCCGGGCTTGAATCTCTTCAATGGGGAGTGTGCGGGACTGCAATTCCTCAAAGCCCTGGATCTCCTCTTCAGCAGACTTGCCATTCGCCTCGGCCAGTCCGCTCTCTTGCAGGATGTTTTGAATAGCGCTTTCCAAATCTGTAGTTGGCTTGGCCACATCCATACGGTGAACCTGCTCATTGTCGGGATCTGGCAGAGGAAAGACGAGATGTTCGGCGCGGCGATTGTGCTTGACGGTCTCGAGCCATCGATCCAGAGCCTCCTTGCTCTTCTCGTAGGCCGCAGCTCTCTCGATCTTATCCTGCTGGCGCTTTGCCAGAGGAGCATCCAGCTTGCCCGGGATACCCGATTTCGTTGTTTGAGGAGCAGCATCAACGTGTTTGAGAGAGCTCTTGAGACGCGAATCGGTGATTGAAGGCAAAAGATCGGCGACAGTCAGTTTGTGGGAGGATGTCAAACCGAATTCTGAAGGCTTGGCCTGCTCTTGTGACTTTTGGCCAGACTTTTTAGTTCCCTTGTTGGTCTGCATCGAATTGACAAAGTCTTGTAGCTTGGCCAGGCCATCCTCTTGAGCATCCACATCGTCATCTGACATGGATAGATCAGAATCGTCATCACTGGCTTCGTCTTCGCTGTCTCCCTCTTCGCTGTCTGCGTCTTCACTGTCTCCCTGAGAACCCAAGTCATCTTCGCTATCATCGCCTGCAGCGGCCTTTTTAGCTTTCGCAGCCGCCTTCTTCGCGTCCTCCTCTTCCTCTGCTGCGTTCATATCCCAAGCAGTAAGAAGATCCACAGCGTCCTCTCCAAGGTCGTCGTCATCTTCTTCGTCGGCTTCATCTTCTTCAGACTCTTCGTCCTCGGATAAGGTGATCTTTCTTGGTTTAGCAGCTTTCTTCGGCTTCGGCTTGGACTTGGTCGTAGAGCTTCCACGGAATGTAAAGCCTTCAAATCGCTCTTCGTCGCTCTCTCCTAAAGCTTCATCGCTGTCCAGCTCTTCATCGTCGTCGCTGTCCACTTGTCCAAGCTTCCACTCATGGCCATCACTATCACTGCCGCCGTCAAGACTTCCAAGGTCGTCACCGTCGGTTCTGCGGCGTTTCCAGACTGGGCGCTCTTCTTCGTCCTCTTCTTCGTCCTCATCGCGGCGCGAATGCTTTTTGTAGTTGGTTCCATCGTCATAGAAACCTAGGCGGTTGCGACGCACGCCGAGTTTTGTCGGAATCTGTTTCTCCGCAATGGAGAGGGCATCGAGGCCTCGTCTGTTCTTGTGCTTCGGTGCCGGTTTCTGCGCAGACCGGTCTTTCGGAGCCCGCAACTGAGTCTGTTGGCGAGGCATATCTCCAGGAATAAAAAAGACAAATCGATAAAGAGGATAGAAAAGATGTCCGTCCACGAGGGCACCAAAAAGACCCTATCGTTGCGTTGAGGAGGGGTTGTGCAGGTCGGTCAACTTTTTTGCTTGCGAAAAAAAAGTTCTCGGCGGTTTAGGCCGGTCCGACCACCCGAACTTTTGTCCTCAACTTCGACTGCGATCTCTCCCTCCCTACCTTCCCCGTCAACATCAATTCATCGTCAACATGTTCAAGCCATCGAACCCGATGATGGCGCGCCTGCGCTTGACAACCAAGCAGGTCGGTGGCGGTTACTACAAGGGTAACCGGGTTGGCTCCATGGGTCACTTTGACCACAAGGGTAACTACGTGATCGACTGGAAGAAAGTCCGCACCTACGTCGTTCCGGAGGACCTTGATTCCTTCAAGGTTTGTTCATTGGAATCCTATATATTTATGCGACCTACAGCACACTGACACTGATGTAGCTTACGCCCTTTGTTACCAAACGCGCGGAACCGAAGCGGAGTCTGTACACCAAGGAGATTGAGCAGAATGGGCGCACATACACTGTGGTCGACAAAATGAAGGGCAAAGACTTTGTCGACTTGTGGCAGGAGCGCAATGGCGAAGAAGTCTACCAGCGCGAGCTGGAGCAATATAAGAAGGAGCTGCGCGAGATGCGCGAGAAAAGGAAAGAGTCCAAGAAGAGCCAAGAGAAGAGCCAATAACCTAAAGGTCTTGCGATCTAAGGAGCCTTGGCTCTTAGGGACCGACTGTCTGAGTTACAATGTAACATTGTAAGTACATCCTCAGCGGGTCCTCTGCATATTTTCTGACCACCCTAGGGAACAGTTACAAGCATCCTACTCTCTACCTGATGGCTGCCAGCACCCCGATCTACCGCTCCACCATTCTACTGCTCGCTGGATGATCGCATCCTCCGTGTATTATATGTACAGCATACTTGATTCAAAATGGGCTACTAGATCCATCTGCATGAAGCGTCCATGGAATTCCCCCCATGTGTACGCTGCAGCACCGTGCTGCCCAGAAGGATCTATCTGGAATGGAATATGCAACCCTTTGCATATAGATAAACACATCTCGAATAATATCCAAAACTACATTCAGGATTTTCTCCAGTCCTTCAGTTTCTCCGTGGTAATTCGAACGGAATGTCTTGCCGAGTGCGTTCCCATAGCGTGGCAATATTTGATACACCGCTTTCAAAGTGCGTGTCCCGTGTCTATAAGAGCGATAAGCTCGCCACGCCGCACTCCTATCGGAGTCGGCGTATGTCATAGCTCTTCACACTCGCTTTCACGGCCCTGTGCGGTATGGGCTTGCATCTCTTTTGTTGCTTGCATCTCCAGCGACCGTCCTTTGCATAGATCGATACCTCCAGGATTATTCCCTCCCACCCTGTCCTTAGGGTGGAGAGAACGTCACGATGCACCACACCTTCACTGGCAGCTCTCGTCGCCCGCGGCAGGTAAACCTGAGCGGCCGTATCAACGATCCCTTTGCCGCATTCTCGCCCGGCCGGCAAACCCCGCATGCATCAAACCCACAGCTCGCTGTCGCAATTGCGCGCCAGGAACGCCTCCAGAGAGAGCGGGATAGGGAGAAGCAGAGTGCGGCCCGTGTTGTGCAGCGAGTCTGGCGGGGCCATCTCAGCAGAAAGTCCACATATGGAAGATGGCGCACAGAATGGGATACAGCTGAACGAAATTTGACAGATGCCATGGAGGTCAACTCCGGCAAGGCGCCAGCCGAGGGTTGGGCACTGCCATCACGGCGTCCCGCACCGTATGCTACAGCAGACCAGTGTCTTTCCCAGCTCCGGCTGCTGGTGCAGTTTTTATCGGCACGAAAGAGCGATGATGTCCTCCGCCTCGTCTACTTCGTTGATGCTCTTGAGCGGACATTCCAAAGTCTGCCCACGATCGCCACCGAAGGCGAGTGGACGACACTTCTGAAACGGCTAAGCAGAGCTATCCTAAGCGTTCTCAGTTCAGCTTCAAAGTCCGTTGTTCCCCTCGAAGCAGTCGAGCCTCTCCTACAAGCCCTAGTTTTCTTTGCTGGTTTGATTCCGAAACAAATGGCCACCCTCGGGAACACATATTACCATGCTCTAGCACTTCTGACGACAACTCTTTCAAATTTGCGCCTACCAGACTTTGATGAAGACGCAAGTCGACGAGGTCAAGGGATCGACCCAGCCTATATCAGAAAAGCTGTCCTTGCACTTCTGCGTCCGATCACCTCGGAGACAATGACAGCATACGAGGCGTTTGCTACTTCGTACCTCACAACGCCGAATCTTGAGATCTACCTGGGCACGCTCGATGAACTGGCTAGCAAAATCAACTACAGGATGCTGGCTGTAGCGGTGTCAGCTTGCCTTTCCTCAAACACCAAGGGCGTATTAGACGATGCGCAGTCTCGCGCTTGGCTACTTTCTTACCTGATTTTCTTTCAACGATATGCCCTCGGCAGACAAGCCAATCATCATGCCCCAGAGTTGGAATTTGTGAAAGTGGTCTCGGATTTGCTGAACTCAATGGCCACCCACCTCATGCAAGGCTTGGACGCAGACGAAACGAGCGATCTGGACGAGCCAAGGGTCACTCGCCCTTTGCCTCCTTTTGTAAAGGACCAGGTTATGAGTCTTGTTAATCAGAGCAGCGTCACCGGGCTTCTTTCTCGGATTCGAACATCCCATATCCCTCAGGCGGGTTTGACAATGACAACCAGCGACTCCGATGCTTCAAAAGAGGCTCGGGTTCTTGCTACATATGCCTTGAACTTGCTCAGAATCTTTCCCCGGCGTGGTGATGATATCCGAATGTGGCTCTACCTCGGTTCCGCGCCCTCGGGGAACCAAGCGTCCGGCCTACCCGCGATCAAATATTTCTGGCAAGCATCCAGATCTAGCCGGGTCTTTGAGATTATCAGCAAGGACTCAACTAAAGTCCTCCCTCTGCTTCAACTGCCAGAGCAAGCAAAAGAACCGGTCAATTTGCCCCAAGACCAACGGGATCAGGAATGGACAACTATTCTTCTTTTCCTCGAACTCTACACCTTTGTCTTGAAAGTCACGGATGATGACGAGTTCTTTTCCGGCACCTCTTCATTTGTATCTTCTGAACATACCAAGACTTCATGGACAAGAGAAAGTGCATTGCCACTAAGCGATGTCAAGGATATGACAGTCTTTCTCAAAAATCTTGCTTTCACCCTCTATTGGAATGCCGTTGACTTGAGTGAGCCGGCACTTCGGCCAGCTGCCGCAAGCCTCAGCAGCTACTTCAACAGCACGACCAATGCATCTTCAGAGCCACTTCCCAGCACTAAGGATTTGGAAACGAAAACCCAGTCTAATAATCTCCCTGGGGTGACTGGAATCCCGCTCGAATACTTTAAAGGACTTGTTACCGGGTTACTTCGAATGCTTCACGAACGAGAGTAAGTCCGAACGGGAAAGTAGCTGGAAGTATTGCATATTCTAACAATGTCTTCTCCTTTCTAGTTCACGACGCAAATTCCTGCCTCGGGACCACTGGCTCATGACCAGCCGATTTGACATGGAAGGATTTATTTCCGCTGTCGTTGCGGAAGAAGAAAAGAGACACGAGTTCCAAGCTCGAGCCGAGGACGATGATGGCGCCGACCCTATGGAAGAAGAAGAAGCAAACACGCCTCTTGGGCTGGCTGGGGCTGGGCATGCGCAGCAGACAATCAGAATTGAGGCCATGCGTCGCCAACAGCAGCGAGCTGCCCGCGGAAGGATCCTAGCGGCCATTGCACCAAGACTCGAGATCCTGCGAAACATGCCTTTTTTCATTCCATTCGCCACACGAGTGCAAATCTTTCGGGAATTTATCTATCATGACCAGCTTCGCCGCCGACGTGGGTTCGTTGACGCTGACCTCTGGCGCGCATCCATTGCCCAAGCTGGGCTGGGGCGAATGATTGATGATAATCCTGCTGCACACGCCATCCTTGCGCGGCACCACGCCGATATCCGCCGCGAACATGTCTTTGACGATGCGCTCTCTCAGTTTTACCAGCTGGGTGATGGCCTCAAAGAACCGATTCAGATCAGTTTTATTGACCAATTCGGAAGTTTGGAGGCAGGTATCGATGGTGGTGGAGTGACCAAGGAGTTCTTAACTAGCGTCACCTCTGAAGCATTCAAGGCCGAAAGTGACTTTAGCATGTTCGCTGAAAATGACCAGCACCTGCTTTACCCGAACCCCACGGCCCTTGAACAGTTCAGGGAACAGCTGCTGGAGAATGGGGTGAGTAAGTCTAGTCCTGAGTGGCAAGCAGGTGTTCGCGATCTCCTCCGTCGTTACGAGTTCCTCGGACGAGTGATCGGAAAATGCCTTTACGAGGGGATCCTTGTCGATGTAAACTTTGCGCCGTTCTTCCTGCTGAAATGGGCACTGACTGGAGGCACGGGATCCGCAATGAAAGAGTCCTCCTATCGGGCCAACTTGAATGACCTAAAGGACCTGGACGCGGGGCTGTATCAAGGTCTTGTGAGTAGCAACGGGATATGTTTACCATGGACATAGCTAACCACTCCAATCTAGCTGCAACTCAAGAACTATTCCGGAAATGTCGAGGACTTCTCCCTGGACTTTACAGTGACCGATACCATCCCCTTGCCTGGCTCTAGGCGCCGGACGGTGACGAAAGAGCTGAGACCTGGTGGTTCATCGATTCCGGTCACCAACCAAAATCGACTGGTGTACATCTCCTACATTGCACGATACCGCCTGCAACTGCAACCCCTGTACCAAACCAACGCTTTTCTGCAAGGTCTTGGCCAAATGATCCAACCCGCGTGGTTGTCCATGTTCAACCAGGCCGAGTTGCAGACTTTGGTGAGCGGCGAGAACGCAGACATTGACGTGGAAGACCTCCGGCGGAATACTCATTGCGGCGGCGTATACGCCGTTGGCGACGACAACCAGGAACACCCGACGATACAGATGTTTTGGCAGGTGATGCACGAGATGAGCAACGAGGAGCGCCGGAAGGTCGTCCGCTTCGTGACTTCGACGCCGCGGGCTCCGCTACTTGGGTTCAGTCATCTAAATCCGCGATTCAGTATCCGGGATTCGGGCGAGGAAGAGGATCGACTACCGAGTACCAGTACGTGTGTCAATCTACTGAAGCTGCCGCAGTACTCTAGCGTGGAACTTCTGCGGAGCAAGCTGCTGTACGCCGTGAACTCAGGAGCTGGGTTTGACCTGAGCTAAAGGGTGTCGTCTCCTTCATCCCCTTTTTTCTTTGTGTATGTAGGCCCACAGTTAATACGATGTGACTCTCTGATATGCATAGCGTCGGCGTCGAGCAAATCACGGGTCGCTCATTGGGCCGGCGAACAATCATAGTGGCGTATACCTAAGCGACATAGACCATTTCCCCATTAGACTAGTCAGAGCGACACAGCGTTTACATAGTGGCTTAATATGTACCAATGCTGTGTCCTTCTTTCGAAGGTTACTTGGATTCCACTGTTATTTACTTGCATTTTCTCGTAGATGGAAACCAAAGTTGAATCTCGTGATTGTCCCGAAGCCCTTAAAGCGGCACCAATGATGACCTAATCAGAAATATGACTAAAGCGGCGACGTTTCCACCCAAATGGGACTAGTGCATCGCTCACGCTCTCTGAGTTTTCGAATAGGCATTTCGCGGGTCAACCTTTTTTTTTCTTTCTTCATCCCTCGTCTATCCACCCCTCTCTCTTTTCAAGGGAACCCTTTTTTTCCTTTCGGATTTTTTCTCGAAAGCCTAAAAAAACCCTCAAAAAAAACACGAAAAACTACCTTCAAAAAATCCCATTTTATCTTATCTCCAATCCCCTCCATTGTGCGGTGTGTGGAATATTTTCCTTCAACCGCCTCATTTCCACGTTCCAGGTTGGTCGCGTCCTCGATTTTCCCTCGCTTTGCCTCGCCCCTCGTCTGCCTGAGATTTTCGTCACTTCGGGTTGGTCTTGGTCATCGCCGCTTCGCAATTTCCTACAAAGCCCTTTGTTTCGTCGGCTCGCTCGTGGATTCATTACTTTCCTTTGTGCCTTCCATCTCTCGCCCTCATCCGCTGCAGTCATCTGTCTCTGTATTCGAAGAGACAGCACGCTCTGCAGGGCAGTCCATTTTGAGCCTCTCTTTTTGCCCGCTTCACTCCGAGATTTGAGGCCCAGTCTTTGCTAAACCATTCGCAGTAACGACAGTTATCCAGAATGTCTGCTGAAACCGCTACCAACCCCCCGGTCGCTGAGGCCGCTGCCAACGGTTCTCCCGAGGCCAACGGTACTCCGGCCCCTGCTGCTGCCCCTGAGACCTCTGGCGAGGGCGCTGCTGCCAACAACCAGCCCCACTCGGCTTCCCTCTATGTCGGCGAGCTCGACCCCTCCGTGACCGAGGCCATGCTGTACGAGCTCTTCTCGTCCATCGGTCAGGTTGCTTCTATCCGTGTCTGCCGTGACGCCGTCACCCGCCGCTCCCTCGGGTATGCCTACGTCAACTACAACAACACCGCCGACGGTGAGCGCGCCCTCGAGGACCTGAACTACACCCTGATCAAGGGCAAGCCTTGCCGTATCATGTGGTCCCAGCGTGACCCTGCTCTGCGCAAGACTGGCCAGGGCAACGTCTTCATCAAGAACCTTGACAATGCCATTGACAACAAGGCTCTGCACGACACCTTTGCTGCCTTCGGTAACATTCTCAGCTGCAAAGTCGCCCAGGATGAGTTCGGCAACTCCAAGGGCTACGGTTTCGTCCACTACGAGACCGCCGAGGCCGCCAACCAAGCTATCAAGCACGTTAATGGCATGCTTCTTAACGACAAGAAGGTCTTCGTCGGTCACCACATCTCCAAGAAGGACCGCCAGAGCAAGTTCGAGGAGATGAAGGCCAACTACACCAACATCTACGTCAAGAACCTCGAGCTTGAGATCTCCGACGATGAGTTCCGCACCATGTTCGAGGCGTTCGGTGAGATCACCTCCGCCACCCTCAGCCACGACCAGGAGGGCAAGAGCCGTGGCTTCGGTTTCGTCAACTACTCTACCCACGAGAGCGCGCAGGCCGCCGTGGAGGAGATGAATGACAAGGAAATCAAGGGCCAGAAGCTCTATGTTGGCCGTGCCCAGAAGAAGCACGAGCGTGAGGAGGAGCTGCGCAAGCAGTACGAGGCTGCCCGTGTGGAGAAGGCCTCCAAGTACCAGGGTGTGAACCTCTACGTCAAGAACCTGACTGACGACGTTGACGACGACAAGCTGCGTGACCTTTTCGCTCCCTACGGCACCATCACCTCTGCCAAGGTTATGCGTGACACCGTGAGCGAGCGCAGCCCCACCCCCGAGGCTGACGAGAAGGACAAGGAGAACAAGGCCGAGTCCAAGGAGGAGGGTGAGAACGCCGAGAAGGCCGAGGACAAGCCCGAGGGAGAGAAGAAGGAGGAGGATGGTGAGGAACAGGAGGGCGAGAAGTCCGAGAAGAAGACCCTCGGCAAGAGCAAGGGCTTCGGCTTCGTCTGCTTCAGCAGCCCCGATGAGGCCTCCAAGGCGGTGACCGAGATGAACCAGCGCATGGTTAACGGCAAGCCCCTCTATGTCGCTCTCGCTCAGCGCAAGGATGTCCGCCGCAGTCAGCTCGAGGCTAGCATCCAGGCCCGCAACACCATCCGCCAGCAGCAGGCCGCCGCTGCCGCTGGTATGCCCCAGCCTTACATGCAACCCGCCGTCTTTTACGGTCCCGGCCAGCAGGGCTTCATCCCCGCTGGTCAGCGCGGTATGGCCTTCCCTCCCCAGGCTGGTATGGTCATGCCTGGTATGCCCGGACGTCCCGGTCAGTTCCCCGGTCCCTTCCCTCAGCAAGGCGGCCGCGGCATGGGTCCCAACCAGCAGATGCCTCCCAACTTCCAGGGTATGCCCATGGCCATGCAGGGCCCTGGTATGCCCAACGGCATGGGTTACCCCATGCAGGTCCCCGCCTTCGGTCGTGGTGCTGGTGGCCGTGGTCAGGTTCCTGGTATGCCCATGGGCCAGGGTATGCGTGGTGGTCCTGGCTATGGCCGTGGTGGTCCTCAGATGGGCCGCGGCCAGGGTCGCGGTCAGGCTCCTGCCGGCCAGCCCGGCCGTGATGAGCCCGCCTCCAGCAACCCGGCTCTTGTCGCCGCTCCCCCTGCCCAGCAGAAGCAGATGCTCGGCGAGGCTCTCTACCCCAAGATCCAGGCTCAGCAGCCTGAGCTTGCTGGCAAGATCACTGGTATGCTTCTTGAGATGGACAACACTGAGCTGCTTGGCCTGTAAGTTTTTTCTCTCTTCCCCGCCTATTAATCCCCATTGACCAAACACGATGCTAACTGTATTCTTCCAGGCTTGATGATGAGGAGGCTCTCCGCGCCAAGGTCGATGAGGCCCTCAGCGTTTATGATGAGTACATGAAGAACAAGGATAATACCGAGGGCGAGGCGGCCGGTGAGGCCAAGCCCGAGGAGGCCGCCAAGGAGGCTTCTTCGGAGGAGAACAAGTCTTAAATGACTTTGTCCTATCAAGCCCCGTGCAGACGGTCGTGAACTGGAATACTCAGATTGCGCTTTTCTGCCCCCGCTCGGAAATCTTGGAACGCACGTTTTTTGATGACCATTTCCTTTCTCCTTTCCTTTTTATCTACTGCCTGTTGACCCTTTCGATGTTCCCTTCTTCCCTCCGATCTCGATATCCCTCGGTTTGAAAAGTTCTTGTGGTAGTGTCACCTATTTGGTGTTTAGTGAACGCGGCACGACATATTTTCAATTTCCTCCCGCCTCTCTAGTACACTACGTGGACTTTTCTCTCATATTTACCTCCGGATGCTCGACGAGGGACAAATGCCCAAGCTCGCAATGGGGGAACAGCACTATGTCCTCGGGTCGGTAAAAGTTCTTCTCTTTGGGCGCTGGACGTGGGTTTCTTATGATCTACCCTTCCTTTTCTTATTCTTTGCCGGGAGGGAGTTGTGACGTCTTTCTCTTCCTGTCCCCAGTCTTTCTTCTCTACTGTTTTCCCCTTTCTCGTATCTCTCCCCTATTTATCCACTACGAGTGTAACATAGAGTTATGGTCTCCTCGCGGAAGGGTCTCGCGTGTTGTTCCCTTCATTGTGCTCGGAATCGTGAGCGCAATCAGTCAAGTTAATGGAATGGCCACGAGCCCGATTTGCTTATTTCATCCTTTAATTCGTAAACGTGACCTCAACAAGGGCCTGTTTGTTGAGCAGCTTGAGAATCTGGTCCGCGGATCCCATATTGTGTGGAAGTTCCGTGAAGTGTCAGAAGACGTCGAGAAACAATTTCAGACATCGTGTTACAAACGTCTCGAAATTGTGGACCTAAGCTCCATCATCTTTGATATTTGAATAAGTGACCCGCCTTTATACCTCGATATGCTTTGGTTGGACTAACAAAAAAGACACAGTTGTAAAATGAAGCAGTAATCTGTGATTGGAAGAGAGAAGTAGCCATATCTAATGGAGCCTGGATAGTAAGTAATCTTTCCTGTGTGTTGTTTGAATAGCAAAACCTTGGAAGCGCATTTGTGCGGTAATCGTTGGCGCCAATGAGAAGGATTTGGAACAGCTGTGTTGATCTAGTCTATTGAATCAATAGTAAGTTACAGGAGCCGAGTAAGCGATGGGTGTCTGCAGCAACTCCACTGTACTCGACAATATTCAATCATTGCTTTCCATAGAAAACATACGATTTAGTGCAGTCCAACATGAGTCCCTTTCCTTCGTTAGCGGAACCGCGGCTCTGACTTTCCCATTCTCATGCTCTTTGATCGCCATAGGCCACTGCCCGCAGAAAATCCACTCCAGACTGGGTAATGTAGCCGCGTACTTCTCCGCCTCGGCCAGCATAAGATCGCGGTGACCGCGCTCAAAAATTTTGTCATATGGGACATCGTCGTATTCGAGATCCTCATTTAAGTCGAGCGCCTCATGTGCCCTAAGCCAGTCCGCATGTCGGAGGACCTTGTCCGAGTAGTACGCCTCCACCTCAAGTTCATCAATTGTCCTGTATGTATCCCGGTCAATTGCCAGCTTCTTGAGCTTCGTTAATCCCTTAAAGTTCGCTCGTAGAATCTCATGATCAACCAACCACTGGCACCGCCATCCGGCCTGCTGTCCGGCAGAAAGGTACAGCTGCTCGAGCGACACGATCCTGCCGATAGCCGCGATGGACTCCTTCGCAATGGTCGCAATATGCGGTCGCGTGTCTTCTTCTATACCAGGACCATCCCATGACAGTGAGAGAGAGAGGAGATTTGAGAACTTCCCCGAGGACAGAAGTGGGATGATTCGCGGGTCTAGCGCCGCGGGAAGGGACAGCTTTATATAAAGCTTCTGAAGATCTTTGTGCTTTCCGAGGAAGCTGACAAGGGCATCGGCAGCGTTGAGATTGTAGACAGGCTGGATCACCAATGTCTGAAGATCGGACATTGGCTCGCAGTTGGCGAGTAAGTCCTCCATGTTCTCACAATTGCTAAATGACGGCAAGGCTAGTTGCCTGAGGGGCGCGGAAAGAAATGATGATAAGGTGGATGGAGCAAGTTTGAGCATGGGGAGCTTCAGATGCCGGAGACGGGGAAAGGATATAGCTTCATCGCCGAGTGAGATAGGTTCGCTTCCCTGCATGAAATCCCAGGAGGGCCAGACCAGCGACTCAAGCGTAGGAGCACACCGCAGGAATAGGCTTTTGAAGAAGGGGCTAAGGGAAAGTGGCGCCGCATTTTCGTCGTCGACATCGTCTGAAACTCGCCAGGCTAGGCGGGTGTCGAGATGAAGGGAACGTAATTGCATGACTGCGGGTGTCAAGGGAGGTTCCATAAGATAGGGTACATCGATAGGAACCCGGGACAGCTTGAGATGTTTGATGGACAAGTGGGAGATGACTTTGAGGAAGTCGGCACCCACAGAAACTGGATCGCACCATGCAATGGTCTCGAGGTGAGGCATGGCATCGGAGATGGCCCCCAATAGACCGGAGCGGTAAGAGTTGTATGTCTTGGTTGCTCGCTCGTGGAGCTCTTTCTTTTGCTCTCGGTTGTACGACTCGTGTGTGTCTCCCCAGATCGACTGGTAAAGCTCCCAGTGGGTAGAGGCAACCCACTGTCGATCAGATTTCACGGTGGCTCTGCGAACGCAAGCTCCAATGGTAGGCTGAGACGCAGTGCTTACTGAGGGGACGGTTTCTCGCAGGAGAGCTAGCAGAAGGTCGAAGGCTCGAGGGCTATAGTCGAAGCAGATGTCAACAAATTGGCACGAACGGGCCAACTGCCTACAATCGCTGTTAACCAAGGCTAGCACGGCCAGAGTCGGCTGATCATCGGCTATAAAATCTATTATATTGGCTAGAATTTCGGCGGGGATGTTCAGCAGCCGGCTGCCTGAGACGCACGGCTTACCCCCCATGACAGAATCGAGTAACAGAGGCCGCTTTGTATCACGATCTGCGCCAAACTCATCATTATCCTCCCCTCCAAACATGCCAAGCATGAGTGTAGAGACATCGTGGTCCATGGCTTACAGGGTCAGATATCTCGTGGCAGGCTAGGACTAAAGAGGCTGGTTGAAAATGGAATGCACCTCAGACCGCAGCCGATGATGACGCAGAATTCTGCTGATTCTGCCACCCCTGATAATGAGAAAAGAAAGAGAGAGCTGAATCAGGAAGCAGAGTGGTGTGTTGTAGGATGATGAAGCTATCTAGTTAGTTAGTTTACAAGAGTACCAAAACAAGCGGAGGCGGTGAGCGCCAGTGCTGACTGTCAACACCTTGCATCGGAAAAGGACTCTCTATATACAGAGACCAAATGGTGTGGTTACCAAAAAGGTATCAGTCATTCCTTAGCTCGCAATGATTATTGCAGCAGTAAACGCAGGTGAAAGTTTTGAAGAGCGCATCAAGCAGGGACACGAACTCGAGGAGTGTCTACACAGCATGTCACCTCATCCGAGACAAGACCCCGTCATGATTCTGACTTGTATTACCCGCGTTCTTCTCCATGTTTACCTTCACCATCCTCTTCCCTGCCTCTACCGGCATGCCATCACCAACGCCCGAGCAATCGGGACGGTCAATTATTTCAGGAAGTACGACGGTACCTGTTGGCGGTTCTGTCTTATCAGGACTACTTTGACCCCAACATTTTCGATATTGATGTCTCTGACCTGAACATGTATTGGAATGTGCTCGACACACTCTTTCGAAATGACGTCCTCTTGTCTGCAAAACATGAAGCTCTCCAACTATCACTCAATTATTCACTCTTCACCCAAATATCTGTTATTACGAAGTCCTACCCATTATCACACACACAGCCAAGCCCGTCTGATTTGCGTTGTTGATAACACGCTCGCCGCTCTGATGCGTCGAGTAGGCGAAAATGCAGCAACCACAAGGAACTCCCCTCTCTCAGTTGTCCTCCACTCAATACACGCTGGGGGTCGGCCGAACAAAAAGATCGGGCCCTCTCTCCAGGAGCGAGGAAGGCTTTCCCGGCCTGTCGACAACACTTACTTACATCGGTTGCGGAGCAATCAATTGGACTCCACTTGCCAGACTCTGCACAGATTGTACCAATCCTCAACCTGGTATGTATGCCTTTGCTAACGCGTAAATAGATACAGTCCAACGAGTCCGTCCCCCGATCCGGCAGCCAGCTGCAACTCCTCCTCAAATGCCCGACCTATCCCAATCTTCTTTACTCGCCACTGGGTTCAATAATTTTGAGGCGGGTCTCTTCTCATTTGATGATGGATGGCCTATGTGGAAAATGTGGATGGACAATTGATACACGACAAGTGGGTGGAGGCACAATCCACTGGGCGATGGAGCGCGGTGAAGAAGCACCAATGTCTAATGAAAAATGATAATCATTGGGATTCTGAATATATTGGATTGTTCACCACATCTCAACTGTCAATTCATCTACCCGGTTTATAAATTCGATGACTGTGGCTTCTTGGTGTAGTACTGCGTCATATCATGCTGCAGCACGTTCAACCCCTACCAAAGCATCAGTATCTCACCATTCGAAAAACAGTAATAAAAATTACTCACCAGAGCAACTTCCTTTGCAAGCTCTTCATCATTCTCAGACTTGACCAGCGCTTGGAAAAATTCGTCATTTTCCCGCGCATTATCTGGATTCTGACCATGTAGCCGTCGGAAGTTTTCGCGGGACATGGGATCGATGATCTCCTCCCACATGCGCTTACGGACTTCGGCGTACTTGTTCAAGATACTATCATCTGCCAATCCTTTGTGGATACCTATTAGAGCATCAAAGAGGTTTCCCACGTCGACAATGCCACCCGTAAGTCCGAGACCGCCGCTACAATAGATCAACCGTCAGTACACGTCCGACCCAGCGAATGGAAGATATATCTGCACCCACAATGGATTGCAAAGATGTGCCGCATCTGCCGCAAGGATGATTCTCCCAACCCGGAAACTCGGTGCACATCGTTGCTGCAATTTATACGGGTTCAAGTTGACAATCTTGTATTGATCCGGCTTCGGATTTCCAGGCAAGATCTCCTCCCAGCGCTGAGGCTGACGGGCAATATACTCCTCCTTAGTAAGGCCAGGGGTATCACCATACGAAACACGATATAGCCCGTCCTTGCTGATACGTGCCGCCATGTACCAGTTCTTAGGATGAACGATGAAGTTACTATCCCAGTATCCGTAGCGCTCGAAATCATAATACACCTACTAACTATCAGCAGGAATTTCAACGAGGAAAAAGGGAACACAAACATTCGTAGCGATGATCTGAGCATTCAAGGTTTCCCCGGGATATTCAGGACCGAATAGTTCCCGCCGTACGGTACTGCTCGCCCCATCACAGCCAATGACATAGTCTCCCTCGGATCGCAATGTACCATTTGGAGTCTCGATATCAACCCACGCCTTGCTCTGATCCTGACCGACCTTCATGACCCGGTGCGACCACCTTACCTGCGCGGTTGGCTGGCGTTGAAGATGTTCGTATAACAGCTGCCCGAGATGGTCAAGAGGGAGAACTTGCATTTTGTAGGGGTAGTCGTCTGGCAAGACATCGAGTTTCATTCCAGCGATGAAAGAAGTGTCCATCTTTCGCCAGGAAAATCCATTGGGCGTTATGCCGCGAGCCTTTACATCGTTGAGGACACCGGCTCGTTCTAGTTCGTAGGCTGCTGGAGATGCGTAGTGTGCTGCGCGGGGCTGGTCGTTTAGTTCTGCGCCGGCGTCGAGGACCTCAACTTCAATGCCTTGTTTTGCGAGAAGGAGGCCGAGGATTAGCCCTGATGGACCGGCTCCGACAATAATTACCTGGGGTAGATGTTAGAGGAGGTTTGATGCATGGTGCCAATTGTAGTACCTTTCTAATTGCCATACTTCAGTAGAGTCAATCAGTAGAGTCAACCCTTGGGAAGATAGCCGGTACGTTGACGTGATTAAATCGCAGTTTCCAACTTCTCAACTACGGGGTAAAGAGGCCCCTTTGCCCGCCGTGGGGCCAGATACATTTGGGTCAGCAGAGTCGGGATACATACATAGTCATGAGTTTCCATGCAAAATGTCTGCGGGGAAGGCTGCGGGGCAATTTCCGGGGTAATTCCGAATTTGCACACCTTCTCCACAGCCCTGTACACCAAGATAAAGTCTTTTTACCAAAGAAACTGTTGTTGGAAGCGAAAATATGGTGCTCGATCCAAGAGTGCGTCTGCACTGCATTACCATCTTGGTCGTAGGCTGTTACCAGCCGTATTGGAGTAGGTTGAATGTAACTTGTATTTCTAACGCTGGTGGTTCTCGAGTAAAGCTATTCCTAGTCATTGTTATAGCCCCCTATGGGCCTGATATAAGCTATGCGATCTAGTATCGTGTAGCCCTCGCTTCGCACTAGGCTTGCTGCTGGTATCTAAGGTGGAAAAGAAGTGGAAGTTTACAATCCGCGACCGTCTCGGGTTATTGGAGGAGAAACGGGCGATGGAATGGTGAATAGCAACTCATAACTCAGGCTGCAATAGCTTATCGACCGAAATGGTTCTATCTAGTTTCTGCGTGGGGAGCTGACATCCTACGCATTGCATTTTGATTGGCTGATGCCACCCAAATCATGTGATCGCCAATTTTATACAGTTGCTGTCACATGTTAACTGTCATGCCACCCCCCTAAACCCTGACAACTTTTTTTTGCCTTGACCACAACAACACCCTACCATGTCCACGCGTAGATTCCTTCGATAATTCCCTCAATCCACCTTCCTTCCACCATGTCCTCCCTCCCCAATGGCCACTCCACCGACGAGAAAACTCGCCTTGGCCACCATGAATCCGATGTCGTGATCGTCGGTGCAGGAATCTTGGGCTGCGCGCTAGCAGTCGCCCTGGGACGACAAGGCCGGAGTGTGACTCTACTGGAGTCATCGATGAAAGAACCCGATCGCATCGTGGGCGAGCTGCTACAGCCCGGCGGAGTGCAGGCGCTGGAAAAATTGGGGCTGCGGGATTGTCTGGACGGGATCGACGCAATTCCCGTTAAGGGCTACTATCTCTCGTACTTTAAAGAGCCTGTGCTTCTGAATTACCCCAAGTCTGTGCCGTCAGAGCCTGCGCCTCAGGGGTGGACTTTCCACCATGGCCGATTCGTGATGAAGTTGCGCGCGGCCGCACTGGCCTGTCCCAAAGTTACGGTGGTTGAGGCCAAGGCTACTGCGCTAGTGACCTCGACATATACGGGGAAGGTGCTAGGTGTTGAGTGTGTCACAAAGGACCGGGAAATGAAGGACTGCTACTTTGGCCAGCTCACCGTCGCCGCCGACGGCTATAACTCCGTTATCCGCAAAAGTCACCACCCGTACACATCCAAGGTCCGGTCTAAGTTCTGGGGCATGGAGATGATTGATGCCAAACTACCTAGTCCCTGCTACGGCCATGTCATCCTCAGCGATAATGCGCCGGTGTTGATGTACCAGATCGGCACTCACGAAACCCGTGTCCTCGTCGACGTTCCCGAAAACCTTCCCGCCGCCTCTGTGAAGAATGGTGGTGTTAAGGGCTACCTACGGAATACAGTTTTGCCCACATTGCCAGTGTCCGTTCAGCCGGCGTTTCTTGCGGCACTAGAAGAAGGCAAATTGCGATCCATGCCGAACTCCTTCCTCCCCGCCGCTAGGAACAAAACACCAGGCTTGATGATTCTGGGTGATGCACTTAACATGCGCCATCCTCTGACAGGTGGCGGAATGACTGTAGCATTCAATGACGTCTGTGTTATTCGCGAGCTGCTTAGTCCAGAACGTGTACCCAGCCTATCAAATACAAGACTCGTCCTAAAGCAATTATCCGCATTCCATTGGATGAGAAAGAACTCATCCTCCGTCATCAACATCCTCGCCCAAGCTCTCTACATGCTCTTCGCGGCCGATGGTATCTTGTTTTCTCCCAATACAATTTTCTTACCGCTGACGTTATTATTATAGATCAAAATCTCAAAGCCCTTCAACGAGGTTGCTTCCGCTATTTCCAAATCGGCATGGTTGATGGTCCTGTTGGTCTTCTAGCAGGCCTGATCAAGCAACCTCTGGTCCTCTTCTCCCACTTCTTCTCTGTCGCCTTCCTCTCTATCTGGGTTCTGTTCCGAGAGACACATTGGACGCACTTAATTCTATTTCCGTACCAGTCCGTGATGGTGTTCTGGACAGCCTGCGTCGTCATTTTTCCGTTTATATGGGCTGAGATCTGGAGCTGATCCGTGCCTTCGAAAACAAAACTCATTCGAGCCGGGAGTTTTCGGATCTTTTCATTCCTGTTGGCATTCGTCTCTTTTTCTTCGACGAACATGATATCATTTGTCTCTTTTTTAATTGATTTTGGGCTCTCTCTGCGGAAGAACCATTATTTTCTATATATTTTTAACTGCATTACACTCGGTGATCTGAGTGGGATGTCGAATACCCAGGGAGCGTTGATAATGTCTGCAATGAGATCGAGAAGCTAGAGATATAGACTGAACCCCACCAGGCAATCAACTCGTGGGGCGATGGAGCGACAGTACTTCTTAATACATGGTCATAACATGTGTATATCGACCTTGTCGTTGGTCCTGTAGATATCGGACTAGATATGATCTTGATGTTGGCGATTCCTATGAGTTCTTTTGGAATTTTTACTATTTGAACGATGATTTACGGTACTGCGCCAACTTATGAGAGCAACTCGAGTTACTAGGCTCTTATGTCTGACTAAGTGCAGAACCAAGCCCTGATAAACCGGCATCAACAAGAACTAAGTCGAGGCTCATAGATGTTAATATCCGTCTGACATGGACCAATAGAATTGAGTTTGGTGGGGACGGTAAGCAGATAAGTTGAGGAAGTGGGGCTGTCTCCCTTCTCCCTTATATCTCAGGAAATTGTTTGTTTTTCAACCACCCCTCCACAATTACCTAGTGGTTAAGCCGGTACCCAACCCAGGCAATATCACTAGAAGGTCAGGGTTCGAATGCTGAAACCAACACCATCATTATTGGGGCCCTTCAGAGATCGGACTCCGGCGAGGGATGGCCTTCTCTTTTTTGCTTTTTTCTTGTTTTTCATGCCCGTACCATATCAATAAGTTCAATATCAACAACCAACACATTGTCCACCATATTTCGAGATAAGAGGGGCAATCTGACTGCAGTGGTCTATCATATCTAGATGATCAGTTCATACCGTAGCACCAGCTATTCGCTTGATTCTTCTAGGTTACCTCAGGTCATAGATACACCTTGACATGAATAAAACTCAAAAATCATCAAACGTATTCGCAGCCCCCAATACCCCTTCCCGCTAAGACTGAACCGGAGCAATGGCTACCCCGAGAAATTGATCTCCCTGGCCAAAATACATAAACCATTTCCCATGGAACTGCACCAACCCCTCAGTAAAGACGACATGATCCACTTGGCCCGTAATTTCATGCACGGTAGTCGGCTGCAACAGTGGAGTCTCCACTCGAGCCACGGGGGGTCCGTGTGGGAAGCGCACGGGGTCAATGAGCATTTGACCTGTGCTATACTGACCCGGAGTAAACCCTCCCGGGCCCGTAGCCACGCCATTGTAAACCTGCAGCCATTTTCCATCCCTGGTTTTGATTGCCGGGGGTCCTGACTCCATGATGGCCTGTTCCCAGGGATTGAGGTGTGCCGCGTATGGGAGGACGTACTCGTCGTAGTTCCAGTGGATTAGATCTGTAGAGTTTGCCTGGTATAGGAATGAGTCTCCGAAAAGCATCCGGTAGGTGCCGTCGGGCTGAGGCTCATTCAGAATAGATCCGGATTTACTCCATCCTGCGCGTGGTTTGTAGGTGTTTAGCGGATTCTGCCAGTCGTACTCGACGTCGGTGACTTTTGGTAAGATTGGGCCGTGCTTTTGCCAATGGACCATATCTGTTGATGTTGCTAGGCAGAGACGTGCAGTGGTGTTGTCGTAACCCGTGTAGGTCATGTAGAACGTGCCATTCACGCGAACCACTCGAGGATCTTCGCAGCCACCGGGTATCTCGTATGGCTCTGTGGGCTTTAACACTGGATTCTCATACCGGGTAAAATTGACTCCGTCGTTGGACCATGCGAGGCCAATAGATGATGTCTTTGTTTTGTTCTGGGCGCGGTAAAGCATCATTATCATATCATCCACCACGATTGCGGTCGGGTTGTAAAGGTAAGTGGATTCCCAATTGTGATTTGGATTAGGTGAGAGAATTGGGTTGCCCTGATACTGCTCAAATCCTAGAAGAGGGAAGTATGGTGCCACATAGTGGCGGTCGCCATCTGTGGATTGCTTTGTAATGCGAAGCACCTTGGAGGAGCTGTTTGAAGATGATAAATCTGGCTTTATTGCTGCAGCTAATGCTGGAAGTAGGAATACCCGTGAGAGAATAGCCTTAGGATTCATTTTGCTTGCTGCAGTTGAAAGATGCAGAAGTAAGAATGTGTCTTTCGAGTATATATGGCAGGCCATCTCCACCTACTACAACGTTATTTACAGCGGTTTGCTCGGACTAAACTGGCCAATCGACTAGCATGATACATTGCCGTGAAATGGAGGAAATGATGATCTATGCGGGGTAAAGGTGATGGTGCCTGGCAAAGGCAAGCGGACATTTTCCAATTTAGGTGTCATTCCTATTGAGGAAAAAATCTACATTAAATAGATAATTGCGATGCGATCAAATAGTTATGCCTTGAATAGGTTGCGCAATAAGTGCACAGTCGAACTTTCCATCGATCAGCAACTATATTCACTTGAATTCATCGTACAACATTAGCCATGATCGTTGCAGAAAACGACCACTCTTCGAAGTATGTAGTTTCAGGCAGTTCCCATGGTATGGCCAAACTCTCCTAAGTAAGTTTTACAAGGAACAGCGTAGCGATCGAGGTCTTACGCAGATTGGCGAAGTGATATTAAGAGCCTCCAAGAAGTGATTAGCACTACTGTCGATTACTGGCGACTCGGCCCCGTCAGGAACATAGATTTCCTTTCGGCGAGAACCCCGACCTCTTTGACACTGGCCTTCCCCTCTTCGGCACATATGATATTTATTTTGATGCCGATTACACCAAGATCAACCAGATCGGACCCACACTCGGAACTTGAACCCTGACCCCACAATGACGGTACCCGTGGACCGTGGGCCCCTCGGATCATTTGGCTTGGGGTTGGGCTTCGAGGTTAGGTGGTGTCGGATAGAGTGCCTTGAGTTCAAGCAAGCGCAGGACCTACTGTACACATATACTCTAGTTGGGTGGGATTGGGAAGAACATTCAGAAATGATACTCTCGGCAGTTACCGTCTGCAATTTCCATTCTCCTACTCCGGCTATGTTGATATTTGCTCCAGTCTTCGGCCCAACGGATGAGGCCCTTTTTGGCAAAAGACCGGCGGCTCTTTACTATATCATCCAAAAATTCTTTGTGGAAGCTTGTTTTTGCGCAAGGCTAGTGCGCCCACCCCGAATATTCAGTTTACAAAGCTCGGAAGGCCGGCTTCATGTAGGTCTGAATTTGGGGTTACTCCACACCACGACCAGTTCGATCGGGGAATTATAAAGGGACAAAATCACGTACAAGGGACTTGGAATTATCTCTCAGGCACTTGCTATACATCCGTGTGAATACACAGCCATGAAATTCCAGCACGTTTTCTGCCTCGGGGCTCTCAATTTGGCGGGATTCATTGAAGGAAGACCTCTGGAGAATGATCAGTCAGACAAAGTGCCTCGAGTAGATCTTGGATACGCCAAGTATGAAGGAACGACTCTGGGGAATGAAGTCAACCAATTTCTTGGTATACGATATGCTGCTCCTCCTGTAGGAAATCGGAGATTTAGGGCACCAGAAGATCCACTTCATGAAGATGGAGTCCAAATAGCCCAAGCTGTAAGTTGCGCATCTCCTATCCGCTAGAAATTACCTGACATGTCAATTCCGACTGAAGTTTGCACCGACTTGTCTAGGAACCTCTGGGCAGATAAGCAAGAATAACAACGAAGACTGCCTCTTTCTTGACATTTTCGCGCCGAGCAATGCTCATCCCGACAGCAAGCTACCGGTCTGGTTCTTTATTCAGGGCGGTGGCTACGCTTTCAATGGAGACCAGAACTTTAATGGCTCGGAAGTTATCGCCAGGTCAAATCACAGTATGGTGTTTGTTCAAATCAACTACCGCGTCGGCGCGTTTGGATTCTTGGCGAGCGAGGAAATCCGCGAGAATGGCGATCTGAACGTCGGGCTACTTGATCAGCAAAAGGCTTTGCACTGGGTTCAGAAATACATTCATTTGGTAAAGTTCCCTCTCCTTATGTACTGGTCACCGACTGACGTTTAAATCCAGTTTGGTGGAGATCGAGAACACGTCGTCATCCACGGCGACTCGGCTGGCGCTGGATCGATCGCCTATCACTTGACTGCGTATGGCGGCAAGAGCGAAGGGCTATTTGTTGGTGGGATAGCAGAATCACCATTTCTCCCCACTCATCGAACGGTCGCCGAGTCCGAGTCTCAGTATACCCGCTTCGTCGAGAACGCCCAGTGCAATGAGGATGCAGACACTCTCGCCTGCCTTCGATCCAAGGACACCGCGACGCTTCAAGCTGCAGACCAACTTTCTCGCTTTCCCGGAACAACTGAAATACCACTGTGGTACTTCTTGCCAGTTATTGATGGGACATTCTCTCCCGATGATCTCTATACCATGTTTGAACAAGGGAGAGTAGCAAGAGTGCCGGTCATAGTCGGCGACGACAACGACGAAGGAACCCGATTCACACCCAATGTTAGCACGTCGACCGGATTCCTGAACTTCATTCAAGCCAACTATCCCCGGTTGACATGGGCCGATCTCCAAGTCATCAAGTGGATGTACCCCCCAACCAAACAATTCCCTCTCCATGCCAAGTATTTCGGAGCAGCTGAAGAGGCATACGGCGAATCGACTTTTACTTGCCCTGGAATCGAGATAACTTCCTCGCTTGCAACACATTTGTCTCCTTTCAAAGCTTGGAACTATCGCTATAACGTTCGGGACGCCCAGCTGGAGGACGCTGGTTTGGGTGTGGAACACGTGGCTGAGGAATCGGCGATTTACGGTCCAGGGAACGCAAAGCCATGCGACAACTGCTCCTACATGACCTACAATAAGCCAATGGTGCCGATTGTCATGGATTACTGGATTAGCTTCATCTTGTCATTAGATCCTAACACCTATAAAAACCCAGCGGCGCCGGAATGGAAGCCTTGGGGTACTGGTGGCGGTCAGAGACTCAGATTCCAGCTTGACGCGACGGGTATGGAGTCGATTCCAGCAAGCCAAAGAGGTCGCTGTGAAATTTGGAAAGGCCTGGCTCCAACGATGGAGCAATAACTCAAGGAATATGGAGCTATGTACATATTTTGTCGGTAGCAATGGGGACAAATACATACCGCGATGGGACCGGATATAGCCTTTTCCGCGTGTTTATCATCTTATGTCATCAGAAAAACCCAACCATAAATCGTCAGAACAGTGGGTAATGAAATTCAGGCTTTTACAACCCTGATTGGTCCTATAAAAGATACCCCGACATCCATATCTCGCTCGATCGTGCTCAACTACCCTCCACAAATATGCCTTTACCTCTTAATTGGCTGCTTGGTATCCCAGGTAGGGATGGATAATGGCGCTGACTCAGGTCAGTTCCTTCCTAGAGAGGCATTTAATTAACTGACCAAACCAGCCAAACCAGCGCGTTCAGCAGCATCCGTCCCCGATAGCCCTGCATCTACCACTGAGCCCACTACTACTGAGCCCCGTACGATCGAGATCCATACGATCGAGACCTCTACGACCGGGACCCCTACTCATACGACCAGGCACCATACGATTGGGACCCCTGCGACTAGGACCCCTACGACTAGAACCCAGACGATTGAGACACCTACGATTGAGGCACCTACGATTGAGACACCTACGATTGAGGCACCTACGATTGAGGCACCTACGATTGAGGCACCTACGATTGAGGCACCTACGATTGAGGCACCTACGACCGAGACCCCCACGACTAGGACCCCTACGACCGGGACTCCTACGACCGATAACTCTACGATGGAGCCTCCGCCCGAGGGTGTATATTACGACACCCCAGAGCTCGGAATTGCCGCAGTGAACGCCTTCGCGCGAGATCACGGCTATGCCCTTACTACGCGACGTAGCAAGCGCACAAAAAAGGGCGTCTTGAAGACAATCCGGCTGTGCTGCGACCGCGGACGTGAATATGATACTCGATGGCAGAAGAAACGGGGCAATACCCTCGTACGAGAGACAACAACTGCTACGAACGGATGTCAGTTTGGAGTCTCGCTACGGCTCGAGCACGAGACAAACAAGTGGCGTCTGCAGCATGATGAGGTTACAGTGCATAATCATGGCCCATCTGACCCATCGTCCCATAGTATACATCGCAGGCTCGAGCTCGCCCAAAAGGCACCGATCATCGACCATAAGATTAGGACGGGCTATACGGCGCGACAGATTTTGGCTAGCCTCAGAGCGGAGGATCCGCGCTCTGTCTTGATAGCTCAGGATATCTACAACCGTCGAAAGAAGCTGAATAGCTCGGGATCTCTACGACCGTTGGAAAAGCTTAATGTCGAGTCTTGAGGCTTGCACACCTATACAGAGCCTCTTAATGAAGCTTCCAAGGGACCGTGAATGGATCTTCAGGCATGAGATTGACGATCAGGGTCATATCACTGCGCTATTCTACATGCATTGTATGTGCGTTGGGATACTTCGACGTCATTCATGGGCTTTATCAATGGACTGCACAACCAATATGACCTCCCGCTGCTTGATATTATGGGTTTAGCCCTGACTGATTGGTCCTGCTTCATCGCATTTGCATTTATACGGGATGAAAAGCAGGGTCGTGTTCGGGTGTCTTTCACAGGCATATCGCGCGCTGAATCTACAGTATCCATGATGTTGACTGATAAAGAGCGCGCTGATCAATGCCATTAACCTTGTCTTTCCTGATATCGAAACATTGGCCGTATCTGGCACATCGATATGAATATGTTTGAGAAAGCGCGCCCTCTTCTATCGACCATATCGCGATTGCATGCAGAGATGGCCCTTTACCGGTCGTCTCTTGCTCTTGTTTTCATCTTGTATAAATGCAAATGCGATGAAGCAGGTCTGATTAGTAGGGGGCCAAACCAACGGTATCAAGCGACGGAACAGCATATCGGTTCGTCTTTTAAGTGCAGTCCATTGATAAAACCCATGGTTTATGCCGAAGCATTTCAACACATATACTATGCATGCAGAACAGTGTAGTCATATGACCCTGATTATCAAGTTCATGCTTGAATAGGTAAATGTCCATTCACCATCCTTTGGAAGCTCCATAAGAAGCGCTAAAGGTGTACGGCCGGCCAAAGACTCATCACCAAGCTTTCCTCGGTAGTTGTAGATATCCAGGGGTATTAGAGTAAAATATAGGATGTGAACAGTCGACAGCGGTGATAGATCAAGGAATAGATGATGGATCGATTCCACCGTTGACCAGGTGTTCATGACATAAGAACACCAAGTTCACATCATTTTACCGTTGTTAGATTCAAACGTATCCCAATAACTATGTCAGAGATCATGCCGCTGTAACCAAAATTGCCAATGGCACTTTTCAGTAGTATACAGTCATGGCAGCCCTTTAAGTTCATTTTCTCTACCTTGTGTCAAAGTAGGTGGTTGCCAGCTTCGGGACGTCCTATACAAAAAATCTACCTCTTTGGTGCCATGCTGTTGAGAAAACAAAATAACAATCATCCGCTATGATACAGCAATGTATTCCTCATAACACATGGAAACGCAAAGACCGGAAAGGAAACGTATATCGTAGTATTAACGGTTGCTGAATTCAGGATGGCTTGACTCATCAAGAATGGACTAAATATAGGATAGACTCAATGTCTAGGAAGAAGGGAAACATCAATATCGACAGTACATAGCTGAAAAGTAGTGAATGGTGCCAACTGCCGCCAGAGCCTGCTGTGTTCCGCAGCTAGGTAGCATGATCTACTTAGAACTGCATGGCAGCAGCGAAGAGAGCGCCGAGAACCACGGCAACACCGGAGAAGGTGGTGCGGCCAGCCGCGTTGAAAACGGGGGTGGAGGTGGGAGTGGTCGAGCTGACGCTGGAGGGACCAGTGGAGGCGGCAGCGGCACCAGCGGGAGTAGTGGGGGTAACACGGCGCATGGAAGAAGTCTTGGCACCGCAGGACATAGGGCAGACGGTGGTGGTCACGGTAACGGTGGCAGTGACAACGGGCTTGGATCCAGAGGCGGACTTGCTAGCAGAGACGAGCGGCACGCTAGAGTGGCCGGACTTGCTGGGGGCCGAAGAAGAGACAACGGGGACAGAGGTGGCAGTCACAGCGGGAGTGCTGGCAGGGGTGGTGGACCCAGCAATAACGGTGGAAGACACGGTAGCGGAAGTCTCAGTGTCACAGGGGGTGGTAGTGGCCTCAGCAGGAGTGGAGGAGGAGATGACGGTGGAAGAGACAATGCCGGAAGTCAAAGTGTCGCAGGGAGTAGTGGAAGCCACGGAGGAAGAGCTGGATCCACCATTCTGGCAATCAGCATCACCCAAAACAGCCAGACACAGGTTGACGGGGATGTTGATGAGACCACCGGAAGAGGAAGAGCTCTGCTTGCAGTGGACATCGCCGAGGACAGCCAGGCAGACATTGATCGGGACGCTGATCAGGGAGTCACTGTTGCTGCTGGAAGAGACCTGGTCACACTTGGCCTTGCCAAGAGCCGCAACACAGCTGTCAACGGGCACGTTGATCAAGCCGTTGGTGGCGGTCTGCTGCTTGCACTCGGTCTCTCCAAGAATAGCTGCGCAGAGACCAACGGGGGCGCTGATCAAGCTCTCGCTGGCTTGAACACTGGAGGCGGAGGCCGCGAGGGCAACAAGGGAGGTGATAATAGACTGCTTCATCTTGTCGAAAAGAATGTACGGAGTAATAAAATACGTGAAATTACCGAAGAAAAGGTAGCGTGATGTGGGTATAGAATAAAGAATGGACGCTGATATCAGCAAAAAAGAGCGACGGACGACAAGATCTAACGAAAGTATGAAGCAGTTAGACTAGGTGAGGGAAAAGAAGATCGCAACGGTGGAGGTGAAGAGCCTTATACATAGTACACACTGACCTCCACCATGGATTTCTCGGAAAAGGGGGAGACTGTTGATCTGCAAAACCCAGCGGCTGCCAAGCTAGACAAGGTACCTAGATAAGACGAGACCGGTCTATTTACACCATAAGGATTCTTTGATTGGTATACCCCTGTCGTTCATTAGCAGCTTTGACAAGTTTGGTCTACTTCGGTCTATATAAGGAACTAATTCTGATAATCAAACTCTATATACTACGAGCCCCACTTCCGAGCCATTAGTCGCATTAGCGCTTCTTTTGATTGCTCGCGCGTGTCTTTGGTTCCACTAACTCTCTTGATTTTGCGCTCGTAGCATCTTTCAGGGGTTGCGAAGCAGGTTTTATCTCGTATCTCGTCTACTCCGTACTCCGCACTCGGTACCCGGCTCTCTAATTTGGGCAATCTACTCCGTATGAACCAAGAACACCAGGAATTTCAGCAATTATTTACCAGCCAGGGTTACTGGTCCCCTTTGACGGAGCACTCGGGAGAAACTGCAGTTTGTTTGCGGTAGCTGCAGTGACTGCAGTCTCACAAAGACACATCCGATCAGCCACAACTCAATTACAGACTAGTGCGAGTCTATGACTCCGTACGGAGTATTCTATAACTAGCTATTTCTCCTTTACTCTTCAGATACGGAGTATCCGGGAAGTCAATTCCAACTAGCACTATATCATATCCGGGAAAGTCGAATGATGGTATAAAGTTACAGTAACTAATAATCAAAGACCCATATTCCAGTCTTAGTGGCTTGCAGCCACTAAGCGAGATGCAAACATCTGAATCTCGGTTATTTCGTGTGCCGGAGCTAATAATGCAGACCCCATTTCAATCGTACCTTCAGCTTCCACATGTCGAGCGAGGATTGATGACCCTTACATCACGCAATGCACTCTGCAGCCCAGACTCTGATCCTCGGCTTTGCTCCGGATCTGCTGTTGTGGGCATTGACGCCGCGTGCTGCACATGTGGCTCATTCATTGATGCACGAGCAATGCGTGCCTGCAGATTGATACGTCTGCGGGAGCAAACGGGCCATAATCAGTTGGGTCGAGTCTCGCGTTGGCGGTGGAGCATATCCTGCTACTCCACTGGTGCACTGGAGACCGACATTTGGCACATGGATCCTGTGGATTGAGCTCGGACCAGTGGGCAAGTTCCGAGTTCGCCTATTCGGTTGTGGTCTCACCCAGGGCATAAATCTCAAAAATTCTCATATCTATTTTGAGAGATTGACTATTGACCAAGTTGGATGTGGGTAGGATTAGGCATGAATAGGAGAAGTTCCCAGATAATCCATTGGAGAGGAAAAGAGCGCAAGATATAGCAGTGATTCCAGCGTCTACTCCCTGCCGAGAACGTAATAACAAAGAACGCAGTTAGGGCTCGGGTGCATCGGCCCCCTTTTCTGGTTATGTCATCACAGTTGGACCACTTAAATCCCCACTTGATCGATCTATCTTTCCTGTCATAAGTTGATATTTTCGGATTTTTTCTGCTTTTGCTGTTCACACATTTTGCGGAGCCGGCCGGATCTATAGTAGTTGTGACCACTTCCTACTTAGAATTTTTATTTTTTATATGTCCAGGTTGGGATCCTCGAGGATTATAACCAGGTTCCTGACCGGCTGAGATCATGGATTCTACAGTCTTAGCGTGATCTTAAAGTCATACCTGAAGACCTTATCAAAGTCCTGCCTCCTTTGCGGTCTTCCCCTCTCTCTCGCACAAGGAGGTGAATCATATTGTCTTTGGGGGTGTTGAGGTTCTCGGGAGCGCTATCGCATTTTCGATGGTCTCTCGCAAGACGGAGTTCGATCCAAGCGGTACCTAGATATCCCTTGCAGATGACGCCCAGCAAAACGGTTGCAAGCTGCAATTAGTTAACTGCGATGTCTCGGACGAGGCGAGTGTCGTCGGTTTAATTGATTGGATCTCCGTCTCGTCATCTCCCATTCGAGGAGTTGTGCATGCCAGCGGCTGAACAATGCATCACCCACAAACTCCACTTGTATGGACTACGTATTTGAGCAAATAACATTTACATAATAGTAATCCGTGGTCAAACCCAAAATTGCCCGCACTAGGAATCTGCCTCATCATCTACCAACCGACCTCTCCTTCTTCGTGCTCGTCTCCTCCATCAGAGGCGTGACAGGCCATTTTTGCTGCCGGGTCTGTCGATTGATATCTGGGCTGCATTTTGAATTCCTCTAGCGATCAATCCACTAGCACCGGGCGATATCGCCAAAATAAGCAAGTAGACCCGGTAAATACTGCTATAGCTAGAAGCGGAGGCTCCTACTACTAGTTGAAATTTGGAATAGCAATCAAGAGGGTAAGACATGCGTGGCTGTGGCAAGACCCTAGTGAGGGGTTCACATTGCTGAAGTAGATATCTGGAGTGGATGCATTGATTTGAAAGGCTCACTCACCTTTGGTAGAGTTCACTCTATTAACTACTAGAACTTAACATTGTGCTATTCTTTAAAACAGGGACCTTCGAACCGAGCAGGTCCATAGACAACCGGCTACCCGTTAGATCTTAATAAGACCTCGTCCTACTATTCTTTCTCCCGCCTGACCATTGTGGCACAAGGTACGAGTGTAGCGTAGGATATTCTTACGTACATTGTAATCGGGATTCTAGATCATGAGGGTGTATGTGTTGCTGGAATAGGATTCATGGTAGACTTTACGGATATAAAGTCCTGAGAATGATCGAAAGATTGCTACTTCTTGCTAAAACAAGAGGCATACTGAATTCCAGCTTCAATTCCATAATATCAGGCAATCAGTCATGTCTTGCAGCTTTTTCTATCTTATCATAGCGATGGGTCTGGCCTGGTTGGTCGACCCGGCTGCTGGTAGACTCCATACTGATTACAGACGACCAGTGCCAAAGCAGACTTACGATTGTAGACGTGACCTCCAAGGTCTGGGTGGAAATTCGGGTGACGGAGACTTGACTCACAAATGCCGTTTTCCCGGATCGGGATCGAACTTCACCAAAATTCAGGCCCAACGGGAGAACATCTGGACTGGTCTCACGGATTTCGAAGCTGCAAGTGTCTTGTCATGGCTGTTTGAACGATCAGACCTGAACTTGACCACCATAAATGACGCAAGAGGCTGGGACAACACTATGTCTGTAATAATGTATCTCTTTCTCGTGACACTGGCTAACGTTTAGGAGTGAACTTATTGAGCTCATGGTGCCCAACAAAACTGACTCGCTTAAGTTTATCGATCACGGTGGGAAAGCGCCTCCTCGATATGCCCATGTGGTGATCAATCACCGGGCCACTGCTCAACCTTACTATGCGGATATCCTGGTCGGTCCATTGCCAATTGTGAAGCGGACCACCCAGTGGTTACCACTCGAGTATCCATATACTCGGAAAACACAAGGAAGGGTTCGCAATGTCGACCCAGATGAGCATCTGATAAGAAACAAATGGCTGCTGAATATCTCCACTTCGGTGGCCGATATCACTCTCGATCTATGGAATGCAACGGCCCTCGGGCTTGCCAACGACTCGATCAGCATCTTGGGTATCGACCCCCTGTCACAGGAAAATGATCGTGTCACCCGATGGGATCAGTTCTGGAATAACCCAATCGGTGAATTTGATGACGCAAGTTTGCTTCCATTGGGACTGTATGTGCACTCAGATGTGACTGGCCGAGACCCGACGAAATGGAAGGTTCTGGGCTGGTTGTACAATAACGTCTTCTACCCGACAACTGACAGCTTTCGAAACGCTTTCTACAGTTCTGGTTTTGAGAAGCTCAAGGCAAATATAGATGGTGTATGGGCACATACAGACCAGCGAGGAAAGGTCCTACCACATGATCGATCCTATCCCCCAGTTTCCGTTGCTCCCTCGGGTTCACGATTTGCTGTTGACGTGAAACAAAACTATGTCGAGTGGATGGACTTTACTTTTTACATTGGTTTCTCTCGTGACACGGGAATAGCCCTACACAATATTCGGTACAAGGGGCAACGTATCCTATACGAACTTGGATTGCAAGAGGCTCTTGCCCACTATGCGGGTAGGTTTTTGGCGCATTGTCCGTTACTTCAGCCGGGCTTTCTCTTAACAAGTAACAGGAAACGACCCTGTGCAGTCCATGACTGCTTACCTTGATACATACTCCGGTTTCGGACCACATGCTTTTGGACTGGTCAAAGGATACGACTGCCCAGCTTACGCAACATATCTCAACAGCACGTTTTATCAAAATGAGACTACTCATACGCATACTCACAGTATTTGCCTCTTTGAATACGATGCGGATTATCCCATGCAGCGGCATACCAGCTACAAGGATGTCTCTGTCACGAAGAACGTCTACTTCACTGTGCGCTCTGTGTCCACCGTTGGCAACTACGACTACATGTTCAGGTGAAGCCATCCTCATGCCAAATTACGCTAGGTATGAGCTGACGGGAATTCTCCCAGTTACTCCTTCTACATGGATGGATCCATCCGTGTCGACGTGCGGGCTTCCGGATACATCCAGTCGGCTTATTACGCCCACAATGAGGAATTTGGCTACCAGATCCACGATGCTCTCTCAGGCTCGATGCATGATCACGTTCTTAACATCAAAGCTGATTTCGATATTTTGGGACTAAACAACACCATTCAATTGACTCATCAAGTACCCACCACTCAGACCTTTGCGTGGTCTAACCAAACCCGCAACACCATGAAACTCAGACATTCGCATATCGACAACGAGAACGAGAGCCGATTCAACTGGGATGCGAATTCTGCCACCCAGGTCAAAGTCATAAACATGGATGAGACGACTCCCTACGGCGAGTATCGGGGGTATCGTATTTTGCCCTCGGCCGGGACCATTCATCTGACGGTGGAGAATTCGACGAATCTCCGTAATGCTGCGAAATGGGCCAACTATGATATCCAAGTTACCCGGCATCATGACACGGAGCCCAGATCCGCTCACTCCAAAAATTCACAAGATGTGGAGGACCCTCCCATCAACTTCGATGAGTTCTTCAACGGCGAGAATTTGACGCAGCAAGATCTGGTTGTGTGGCTGAATCTGGGCATGCACCACATTCCACACACGGGTGATTTGCCCAACACAGTATTTACTACTGCCCATTCGGGTATAGTATTCATGCCGCTGAACTATTTGCTGAGTGACCCAAGTCGGGAAACAGTGAATATGGCCAGGGTGAATTATGAGCATGGCAATGTGTCGTCGGTCGTCACGTTCGGACAAGAGGACAATCAATGTGAGTTGTATTTTACGCCATAAGAGTCCAGCTTGTGGCATTATGTCGGAGACATTGTGGTGGACAGTTTCCTCATGAGGCAACTGACCTTGTTGATGGTGTGATGCTCTTGAGTCGAATAGTCCAACATCCGATGGAAGTCATCGTCAGCTTTACTTTAAAATAGCCCTATAATTCAAGGTGTTATATCTGCAACTACGAGTAAGTTTTACCTTGATGATACTTGATAACTCACAAAGGCAATTAAAGCGCATAAATTGGATTATTTAGTGGAATGAAAATCGGCAGAGTTGCTTATGTCATAAGGATTCGTTCACTCCGAGTTCCCCATTGAGACTCGGAAAGTACTCACCCACTTGTCTGCTCTGTTGAAGCAGTTCATCTAGATTTGCTCACGGTACTGACACATACACCACAAATGTCATATTCCATTGCTCAAAATGTATTGCTACTTAATTCGGCAGCCTGGTATCGGCAACGATAATATCGGCCGCCTTCTCTGCAACGGCAAACACAAGGGCCTGGATATTACCACGAGGAATGAGAGGGAAAATTCCAGCGTCGACCACGCGCAAGTTAGCCGTGCCGTAAACCTTCAGCCTGCTATCAACAACACCGCCTTTCTCACGCGGCATCATGGCAGTCGAGCCAGAAACATGGAAGTGGGCCACAAATCGTTCACGAACCAACTCACGGGCTTCGTCAAGAGTCATGTCCCGGGAGGACTTTTGCAAACGCCGACCATTAGGCTTGAGGAGGGACGCCATCGGTTCCGTCCCGGCAAGCGTCTCCAACCAACGTACATGGCGAGCATGCAACTCCAGATCCAGCGGGTGCGAGAAGAAGCGCGGATCACAGATCGGGTTCATTTTGGGATCGGCGGAGCCGAGATGCACGCTGCCGCGAGAGAAGGGACGGTTCAGGACGGAAACGATACTGATGAACATCTCCGGCTCGCTCATCCCGAAGACTCCCTGCAGGTTGGGACCTTTCTCAGGCGTGATTTGGAACGGTGCCAGGGTGTACTGACCCGAAGGCTCCTCTTCATTTTCCAGATGGTGACGAAGCACATCGTACTGTGCCATTAGACCCGGGGATAGAGCCTTGTCATTGAGGTGCTCATTAATCAAAGACTGCAGCTCGCCGTCTTGGAGCTCCGGAAGAGTCATATATGCCGACGCGATCGGGCATAGTCCGAGTGGTCCAGCACCCGATTGTTGCCAGGCTTCCATGGCGGCCTTTGCGATCTCGGGATTGCGAAGAACCTCACCGGTGACCTGCCCTTCGGCTACCTCCCAACTGAATGGAACAAAGCCGTGCTCCTGGAGGTTCTCGCCGACATTGGCATTCTCCACTATGGGCTCAATACCGTGTGCCTGCAGTAGGCTACCTTTTCCGATTCCGGAAAGTTCCAACAGATGCGGCGTCTTCAGTGCGCCGGCAGCCATGATAACTTCCTGATTGACGGCGATTGTCCTCTGGACATCGTCGTTACCACGGAACTGGACGGCCGTGGCAACAGCATCCTGGTTCTCTCGTTTTTCAAGGACGACTTTCTCCACAAAGGCTTCCGTAATAACTTGCAAGTTTTCTCTTTTGGCAACCTCGGGATTATAGTAAGTCACACCAGCATGGCTACGGGTTCTGGTCGTGGGATGAATGGTCCCGGGGTTGCAAAAGGCTCCCTTTGCCACTCCCGACATAGGGTCCCCAGTAATCCGATGGTTGAGACTCTCGAAAACCTTGGGCCAAGCCGCATTGAATGTCGGGAATGGTCCATCGCCGAAAGAGATTTGGACCGGGCCGGACTTTCCTTGAACTGTGGGGTCGATATATTGCAGAGAAAGCTGTTCCTTGATCGCCTCAGAAGGAGGGGTGAAAGTTTGCGACTTCTTCAAATATTGCGAGAGGGATCGCCAGTTCCACCCCTCGTTTCCCAATTGCTCCCATGAGTCGAGATCGGTTTGGCTGGGGTAAATAACCATCCCCAGATTGATGGCGGATGAACCACCGAGTGTCCGTCCGCGTGGTTCTGCGATGCAGCGTCCATTGAGGTGTTCCTACATACATGGGTTTCTTAGTCGGCTTCACGATCCTGCAAAAGACTCTATAGGGTGAGATTTACCTGCGGCGGACTGCTGATGCACCAGTCAAAGTCGGGATCGGAGTATGTACTTGGTGCGAGGCCAGGAGCCGCGATTCGTGGATCATCCACACGATTGCGTCCTGCTTCAAGAACGAGCACACTCACGGTGGGATCTTCAGTCAGACGACTAGCCACCGTCAAGCCAGAAGTACCACCTCCCACAACGATATAATCATACTGCTCACGCAGATTGACAAGCGACGAGGTGTCAGTAGATGTCATGATTTCGGCTGAAGGATATCTCGAGCAGAAGATGTGCAGAAATGCACTGCCTCTATCCCAGGATAAAAAGGAATGAAACGATCAGCGCCTCCACCCCTGTAACTTATCATGCCCAACCCGAGTTGGCTTAGGGGCCACGAAATTGGGAGCTCGGTGGAGAGTGGCCTAGTCACACTACATTTCAACAAGCCTATCATGACTTCTTACCTTCTTTTTAGAGGCAAAGCTAGAGACGGTCTAGACGTCAACGGCGTGGGTCTCTTCCCGCGTTCTCCAACGGACAACTTTATGGAATCCCGTTCCGTGTGCCGTCTGTCAGATCCCGAAGCCCCCACAACCATTTCTGGCTGAAAGTGTATCATCAAGTGACGTTTTGTCGACGAGCTGCTAAGAATTATTCAGACCATAAACATGCCATATTATCAAGTCGTGCTCAATGGGTGAATATCAAGGAGAGTCGAGAGAAGTTTCGGCCCCCAATCACTTCATAGGCTGCAGAATTCGTCGGGTCGGCACGGGGGCGGGATCCATTCCTGAAACGCAAACTAAGCTAACTAATGCAAGCCAAACACTTGGCAATGCCGTTGTTCTTGGGAGTATTGTACGAGTCAACTCCAGAAATTGGCCCCCGCACTGATCCTGAATATAGACAATGGTCGGTCCCCCTTTTCCTTGTCCCGAAGGAATGGAAAGTGGTACTTTGTTCAATTTTAATGTACGCCTCCCTGTCATGTCGAACTTAAATAAAAGAATAAAAATAATATATATTGCCTGCTGGGTCATCCTAATAACTCAAGTGGTGATTGTGTTCAGCATGACCATTACATACCCACTCGACACTCCGCTGTCACTGAACCCCATTATCGCAGTGACGGTGCTTGGTGCGGTTGCTACGATCACTACCGTACTACGCTTTTGGGCCCTGAAATTGAGGCAAGTGAAACCAGGGCCTCCTGAATATTTTATCCTGCCAGCGCTGGTAAGTCTGATGCGAGTCAATTGACATACGAATAAACACTAACAGCTTGTTGAAGGCGATCGTCTATGTTGATATTGTGATTGAATATATCCGTGCGTTGCCAAAAGCTACCTATACCAACATGACGATCAAAGCTCATTGGAAATTACCTAGTCACCATCTATGGCGGAGCTGGTCGGGATGCCGATAAAATAGATCCGTCCTCGGTAGTGATTACACTAAAGGTGAGTGGACTATGCGTAACTATCAAGCGATTTTGATCATTCTAACCGTTAAGTAGACAATCCTGCCGCTTGAGGCACTCTACGGAATCGTCTTGAGCCTTGTCAAGACCTCGATCCTGCTATTTTACATGCGTATATTCGGTACCAAGCAGAGCTTTCGAACCGGCGTCTTTGTTACTGCGGCTATCATCTGGATGTGGGCAGCAAGCGTAGTCCTGGAGACTTTTCTACTCTGCCGTCCGCTGGCGTATAACTGGGACACGACCATCAACGGCACTTGTGGTCAACGCAACGCAACATACGTTGTCGCAGGCACGTTGAACTTGATCACTGACTTGGTGGTCATGGGATTGGCATTGCCTCACATCTGGAAGCTTCACCTAAATATGCGAAAAAAGCTGGCGTTGTCTAGCATATTCAGCGTTGGTCTTCTGTATGTTTCCTTGCCTTTGCCATGCATCAAATAAACTCAACGGCGGAAGCGGTATAGTGACTGACTTCTCTCCCCAACAGTGTTTCCGTTATCAGCATTATCCGCCTCAAATCCCTCATGGGAATCGACTTTACAAACATCACCAAGTCGGTTCAAATGGGAGTTATGTGGACGGTCATTGAACCTGAGCTCGCCATCATCTGCGCCAATATGCCCTTGCTTAAAGCAGTCTTGACACGCATGATGCCTAGCTTGTTAGGGAGTTCTCGCCACAAATACGGTGCCTCTGACACGCAGACATTCGAGCGGATACAAGAGCAGCCGTCGGCTAATATCTACCCGATGAATCGTCTGGACCATGAGGCAGTCCATACATACGTCTCTACGAATAGCAATGAGTCGCAAAGAGAGTTGACAAAGCAGGAGGAGACTTCGGTTACTTCGAAGAACAGAGGGAGAGTATCGCATTCTGGCCAGTCCTCTGTGCCGGCGATCAATGTGACTCAGAACTTTAGTGTACAATATCTATGAAAAGTGAATTACAGATAGAGACTGACTGGCATATTACATAGCCTAATAATCACATATTTCAGACTCTCGACTTCTCTTTCCTTCCTAGTTTGGTTCTACCATCAACTTTGCTTGTTTGATATGTGAGCAATGGTCAGCACTATAAAAGTCTCTATTCTGAGAATAACGGTACATCCTCTACACTTATGCAACAACGCCCTTGCCCCTCAACTCCTCCACTTCTTCAACGCTCAATCCAACCACATCCCGAAGTAATTCATCGGTATGCTCGCCAAGCAAAGGAGGTGGGCTGCGAATGCTAGGTTCCGCATTGGAATACTTCACCGGTGGACTGATAACCTTGATCGGTCCGCAAGTTGAATGCTCAATAGTTTGAACCATACCACGAGCCTGCACATGCTCATGATTCATCGTCCCCTGGACATCATTCACAGCGGCATATGGCAACCCACTCCCCTCAAAGATCTCCTGCCATCGCTTTGTAGTGCGCTTGACCAATTCACCTTCAATCAACGGCTCCAACACAACGCGGTTATTGACCCGTTCATTATTACTGATGAACCTGGAATCAGTCTTCCACTCTGATTTGCCAATCTTGTCACAAAGAATCCCAAATAGACGATCATTTGCACCGCCAATGAAGATATCCCCATCTGCAGTTTTGAATCCCTGATACGGAACCACAGAAGCTAGAATCAAATCGAATTAGTCTGCGCAATTCCGAGCGTCACGTTTCACTTCACTCACGATGAGCCGTCCCCCACCTCCCAGAATCCTTCTTCCCACTAATCAACACTGAACTCCCCATATTCGCCAGCGTCGCAACCTGGCAATCACTCAAACAAACATCAAGATGCTGTCCCTCGCCCGTGGTCGCGCGTGCCAATAAAGCCGCCATGATGGAATTACACGCATAAAGCCCCGTCGTCAAATCGGTTACTGCAACGCCAACCTTAACAGGCGGGCCATCGCGCGTGCCGGTCAAATGCATGAGACCAAACTCCGCCTCCACCATAACGTCAAAGCCGGGCCGGTTGCTGTACGGACCTGTCTGGCCATATCCCGTGATGCTGGTATATATAAGACGAGGGTTGATTTTGCTGAGTGTCTCGTAGTCCAGGTTGTATTTCTTCAGTGAGCCGGGGAGGTAGTTCTCGACTAGGACATCGCAGTCGCGCGCAAGTTGGTGGAGGATTTGGACGCCTTCTGGATGAGCGAATGAGAGACCGAGGGACTTTTTGTTGCGGTTTACCTTGATTAATTAGATTAGCCCTCTCTTCCCAAACATATCGGTAAGTAGGACCTACGGAAAGGTAGTATGCGCTTTCACCATTGCCAGCTCGGCCGTCATTGTAGGCTGCAAAGGGCGGGCCCCACGCGCGCGTGTCGTCGCCTCGAACAGGGTGCTCGATTTTGATAATGTCTGCTCTTGGGGGAAGTAAGTATGAGTTCATGGTGAATATCTCAGTGGTACTTACCCTAGATCGCCCAGAATTTGCGTACAATATGGCTGCTCGAATGTCAATTCGCCGTCCCAAAACCATTCCATCAGCAATTGGGGTGTTGTGTTCACATACCCCAGCCAGTACCCGACTCATATCCAGCACACGAATTCCTGCTAGTGGTAATTTCTTCGCATTTGGGGTCGTCGTTAATCCTCGGGCGAGACCTAATCTGCCCGAGCGTGTCAGGACAGGAGCGGCTCGAGCCACTAAGGCCCGTGGTAACCAGGGACCGTTCATTGAGAATTGGATTCAAGGCAAAACCCCTGATTGAGGATTCTCATGTTGTTTTCGCGCTGAAGTCCCATTTTCGCTGGGTTCCGCAGCGTGGAGAGCCCCACTGCTCGATCTGTAGGTGGGTTCGACCCCACATAAGCTCGGTTGAGCAGCTCTGGTGCTCGGTAGTGATTAATGTTATGGAAAGGACACTAGGAATAGGTAACGGTCTTATGTAGGATAAAGATTCCACATGAACTACGACCAGTACCTAGGCATAGAAGTGATATCTATTCAAAAAGTTCAATTCCGTCTATAATGTATTGACCATTGCAAAGAAAAAAAATACACTGTATCCCATCCCAACTCTACTTGGTATATATCTACAGCATGGGCTTCAGGTCGTCAGCAACCTTGAAGGGAGCGGCAGTCTTGCTACGAATCTCCTCAACAGTGACGCCCTCGGCATGCTCAATCAGAGTCAGACCCTCGGTGGGGCTGACGTCGAACACGGCCAGGTCGGTGATGATGGTAGAGACACACTTGGGGCCGGTCAGGGGGAATGAGCAGGAGGGCAGAATCTTGGGGTTGCCCTTCTTGTCGGTGTGCTCCATGGTCACAACGACCTTGGTCTTCTCGGGGTTGGCGACCAGATCCATGGCACCGCCGACACCCTTGACCTTACCGGGAAGCATGAAGTTGGCCAGGTCTATAGAGAATTAGTACCGTTTACAAAAGCCGGAGTCTGAGGATAGAACATACCGCCGTACTGGCTGACTTGGAGAGCACCGAGCATAGTGAGATCAATCTTTCCAGCGCGAATCATACCGAAGCTCTCGTGAGAGCCGAACAAGGAGGCACCACGGTTGAGAGTGACAGTCTCCTTACCGGGGTTGATGAGATCAGGGTCCTCCTCACCGGGCTTGGGGTAGCCACCCAGACCCAGGATACCGTTCTCGGCCTGCAGAACGACCTCGACACCCTCGGGCAGGTAGGAGGGAGCGATCAGGGGAATTCCAATACCAAGGTTGACGTACATGCCATCCTTGAACTCCTTGGCGGCACGCTTGACTATACGCTCACGGCGCTTGGTGGCCTCACCAGAACCAGCAGCAAGCATCTCACTGGGGTCCTTGGCGTAGGTAACCTTTTCGATCTGCTTCTCACCGGTGCTCTGGATGACAGCGTCGACGTAGATGCCCTGCAGGTGGATGTCCTCGGGAGCGATCTCGCCAACCTCCACAATATGATCAGCCTCAACGAGAGTAACCTTGGCGTTCTTAGCCATGGCCTCATTGAAGTTGTTCATAGCCTTGCGGAACTGGCAGTTGCCAAGACGGTCGGCCTTGTGAACCTTAATCAGAGCGTAGTCACCGAAGATCGATTCTTCCAGAAGAAATTCCTTGCCGCTGAAAGTGCGGGTTTCCTTAGGCTTGGACATTTCAGCCACAGAGCCATCCTTGTTGTACCGAACGGGGAGTTCACCAGTTTGAACTACTATCCGTTAGCTGGTGATCCATTTGCACGGGCTCGAGAAACTTACTGATAGTACCAAAAGCAGCAGGGGTGTAGAAAGCAGGAACGCCAGCCGCTCCAGCAGCGCACTTCTCAGCAATGGTTCCCTGGGGAGTAAGTTCCAGGGAGAGGTCACCGCTAAGATACATCTTCTCAAAGACCTTGTTCTCGCCGATGAAAGAAGCGATCATCTTCGTGATCTGCTTCGACTCGAGCAATTGACCTATGAGAGAGAGTAAAAAGGTCAGCGCATGTCCAATTCTGTAGCAATTGCAAAACCCGCAGGCAATTCCATACCGAGACCAGCACCGGGCATGCCGGCGTTGTTCGAGACCACGGTCAAGTCCTTGATGTCGGGACGGTCGCGGACCGCGTCAATCAGAGTGTTAGGGACACCGGAGAAACCAAAGCCACCGACCAAAACGGTGGCCGGACCCTTCATGTTCTTGACAGCCTCGTTGGCGGAGGCGCATCGCTTGTCAATAGCTCTCTTAGCAGTGGAAGCCGAGAAGTGCCGCCGCCAGATGGGGCGGAACACCGACACCATAGGGACAGGCCGCGACATGATCGACTGCCTGTGAATGACTATGGTACTTTCTGTGACAGCAGAAAGAAGAAGAGGAAGAGAAACATGATCGCAAGCTCCCAATATCGCTTTCGGCTAGGGACTCAGGCAGTGTAGCCGAGAAAACGATTAGCCGGCTGTGTTCTCCACATATCGGAGAGCGACGTCGGAAGCGGACCCACAACTTTACCCGATCCTGGTCTGGACTAGTTTTGAGGGGATTCCCGTTCTTCCATATTATGCGGGGTGCATTAGAAGGGTGGGATAGAAATGTGGAGGGTGGTCACAACTAGAGATGACTAGTTAGCATTAGAGAAAAGTGGTGAAGTGCTGTTGATTGCTGTTGAAGCACGGACGTCAGGGTTCGTGGTAATAAATTGGTATCGCGTAATTTACTTCGGGACTTCGCATCGGCAGTGCGCCCGCCACTTCGGATCGGGCATTCTTATGGTTCCCTCAAGGATCATCGTTCCAAGGTTGTCTTGCAGAATGATGACACGACCTCCGTAGATCATGAGCGGGGCCGTCCCCTCACTTCTCCACTATCTACTATGCATCTGGATGCGTTTTAGCTGCAGCTTCTGATCATCCGAGTTATCCCCGCTTCGCTACAGGGTGGAAGGATCGAAGAACACCTCTCATATTGGTTGACCCCCTGCAATAGAGAGATGATCCTATAGACTGTCTTCAATGCCTAGGTACAAGCGGAATAACCCCTCGACAATGTATATAAGATCGGGAGTAAACCATTGTAATTTCAGATTGAATCTGAGAAAGACTCGTTTTACTACATCCTATTCATAGTACCACGTTCCAACTTGTAAGCCATGACTACCAAGCAGTCTGTCCCCGCAATTCCTTTGCTATCACAGAAGCATAACGGGATCCCCGCAAACCTCTATGCAAAGGCCCAGCACGCCAAGTCGGCCATCTTCGAAATTGCCACAAAGGCAAAGAGTACCCGAACAGAGATTGCACTTCCCCAGGGTATCAGTGAAAGTGCATTTCACAAAGCCATCGAGGAGCTCCGCGGTCATTTCGGTAAAGAACATGTGGAGCTTGTGACCAAACTCGATGATGGATGGTAAGGATCTAAGCTCAACATTATGCTGTGAAACAAGCTGATTGATTATTGCACTAGGTATATGGAAAGTCAGTCAACAACTGATTCCCAATCAAAGCAAAATACTAAAGCAGATCCAAACAGACCCGAATACACACGATGGAATGCATGTCGTGGAGGAAGACAGCCTCGTTGCTTCGGCTATAGTCTATCCGAGCAGCACGGAGGAAGTTCAAAAGATTGTGCAGTGGGCTAATAAGTATCGGATTCCTATCTCGCCGATATCGATTGGCCGAAACTGTATGTCCAGTCTTAAAAGTGGGTCTCGTCAATAAGCTAACCTTGACACATTTAGATGGCTACGGAGCCGCCGCTCCTCGAGTTCGTGGTGCTGTTGTAATCGACCTCGGACGGCGAATGAATCGCATCCTTGACATAAACCCCGACGATTGTACATGTCTGGTCGAGCCGGGTGTCACCTATTTCGCCCTCTACGAAGAGATCCAAGCTAGGAACTACACGCACCTGTGGATCGATGTACCTGACATTGGAGGTGGCTCGGTTCTAGGCAATGCATGCGACAGAGGAGTTGGTTATACGCCATATGGAGATCACTGGATGATGCACTCCGGGATGGAGGTTGTGCTCCCGACTGGCGAAGTCATTAGGACGGGAATGGGAGCGCTGCCGGGGAACAATAGCTGGCAGCTATTTCCCTATGGCTTTGGACCGACTTCTGAGTATGACTCCCTTTTGCGGACCGGTCAATTGCAAGCTAACTCTTTGACTGCTTAGCGGGTTGTTTTCCCAGTCGAACCTCGGCATCGTAACGAAGATGGGATTCGGGCTGATGCCAAACCCTGGGGGATACGAAAGTTATGTATGTGATCTGTTTTCTAATTTGCGATACAACGGCTGACACTGTCATAGCTCTATGTATTCCCGAAGGATGAGGACCTGAGTCAGCTGGTAAAACCCACAATGTATTCCCGTCCTTAATAGGCGTTGTGACTGACCTACGTTTTAGATTGAGATTATTCGTCCATTACGAATCGCCATGATTCTAGAGAACGTAGCCCAGCTGCGTCACATCAGTATGCAGGTTGCCGTCGAAGGGAAACCTCGAAGTGCCTACTACAACGGAAAAGGAAGAGTGCCCGATCACATCATTCACGAAGCAGCCAAGAAGTCGTCATCGGGTGATTGCTCCTGGTTGTACTACGGCATGGCATACGGGCCTCCAGAGATCCGCAAATACAAGCTGGACATTATCCACAAGGAATTCATGAAGATTCCCGGTGCACGACGCATCGATCCAAACACTCTCGCGGCCGACGACTATTTCTGGTCGCGCGACCGAATTGCCTCCGGTGTCCCCGATATCGAAGAGCTGCGCTGGGTAAACTGGCATCCGAACGGTGGCCATGTTGCCTTCAGTCCTGTATCGCCGGTACGGGGAGCGGATGCCACGGCTCTGTGGGACATTTCACGAAAATACTGCCAAAAGTTTGACCTCGACTTGTTCCCTATTTTCTGCGTGGGTCTACGCGAAATGCATCTGATCGTGGAGATTGTCTTTAACCGAGACGATCCCGTCATGCGCAACAACGTGCGGGCCTGTATTCGAGCTATGATTGACGATGCTGCGAAGCTAGGTTATGGTGAATACCGCACTCATCTGGCCTTTATGGATCAGATCGCTGGGACTTATAACTGGAATGACAATGCCCTCATGAAGTTCAACGAGAAGATCAAGGACTGCCTGGATCCAAATGGCATCATGGCTCCGGGTAAGTCTGGTCTCTGGCCTGCACGGTACCGCGGACGTGGATGGGAGATGTTGGCGAAAAATGAGTCTGCCGAGGGACATGGAGTGGCTCCGAGTCCTGATTCAACGAAGTTGTAATGTGTGATGAAACAAGGCAGGACCTAGGCTTAGTAGAGGAATGAATAGCACTATCTATGTGTATTTCGTTGGAAACAAATGGCTTGAATAATCATCTTCTATACAGATCATGGCAGGTGCACCACCAAGCTACAGGATTGTTTAGATTGCGCCGATCGAATATCCGTTTACGTGGCAACAACCTTGTAGCCGAGAATCTAGTTCCAACAATAGACAAACCAACCGCGCAGCTCCCCTGTTGCACCATTGGCAACAAATCCTGTACGCCCGCAAAACCAAAATAACAATGATCGTCCAGAAGTGGGAATGCCCCACCACGGGGAACAGGATCGGAATTGTATGATGCAACTGGGGCCACACCCACATCTCGATAAATGTGCACCACTTATTGACTTTGCAACTCCCCGGAGAAGGAAAAGAACATACAATTGAAAATATGTTGAGAAGGACCGCAGGCGAGGTACTCAAGAAGAGCCCGAACGACGTCGTCGTGCTCTCCGCCGTGCGGAGTCCCGTCGGACGGGCATTCAAGGGCGGTTTCAAGGATTCCTACCCAGAGGAGATCCTGATGCCAGTAAGTTGTTTGCGTTGCTCTGCCAAATAATTCCTGACAAGTCCTAGGTTATGCAAGCTGCTGTGCAACGCGCCAACATCGAGCCAGGCCAAGTCAACGACGCCCTCATCGGCAACGTCCTCGCGGAACTGGGATTCGCAAAGACCGGGCGTATGGCGCTGAATGCAGCGGGGTTTCCCAACTCTACGACTTTCCATACAGTGAATCGGCAGTGCTCGAGTAGTTTGCAGGCTATTACGCATATTTCGCACTCGATTCTGGCTGGGCAGATCGATGTTGGGCTCGGCGGTGGAGTCGAGAGCATGTCGCGGAATTATGCGACCAGGGGTATTCCCGTCGATGTTTCTCCTGATTTGAAAAATTCTGATGTCAAGGATGCGCGTGACTGTCTGCTTCCTATGCTGAAGACGTCGGAAAATGTTGCATTGCGCTATGGGATTAGTCGACGTGAGCAGGATGAGTTCGCCGCAGAGAGCCAACGGCGGGCGAGTGAGGCGCAAAAGTCGGGCAGGTTTGCTGCTGAGATTGTGCCGATTCGAGTGAGGCATATCAGTGAGGGGATTGATGAGGAGAGCTTCCAAGTGATTGAGCGTGACGAGGGTATTCGTCACGGTGTGACCGTTGACAAGCTGGCGACTCTCAAGCCTGTGTTGGAGGATGGATTCAGTACTGCTGGGAATTCGTAAGTCACCAATGTCTATCTACAGGTCGGCAGTGCTAATATGGTCCGTTGACAGATCTCAAATCTCCGATGGTGCATCGAGCACCATCCTCGCTCGTCGATCCTGGGCTGAAGCTCATGGCTTGAAGCCCATTGCTCGGTTTGCCGGTACTCAGGTGGCTGGATGTGCACCAGATGAGATGGGCATTGGACCCATCTTCGCCATCCAAAACCTGTTCAAGTACATGGGTATTGCAAACAAAGACATTGACATTGTCGAAATGAACGAGGCCTTTGCCAGCCAGTCAATCTACTGTCTCCGAGAGCTAGGCCTTGATATGGACAGAGTGAACCCCAATGGTGGTGCTATTGCCCTTGGGCACCCCGTTGGAGCCACGGGAGCTAGGCAGGTTGCTACCCTGCTGGCTGAACTGCACAGACAAGATAAGGAGATGGGCATTGTGAGCATGTGTGCCAGGTAAGGTTTCTCAGCCTTTTGATTCAAGCTTTTACTGACATTGACTTCCAGCACTGGTATGGGAGTTGCATCACTATTTATTCGGGAGTAGACACCTGTATAGAAGACTACTACATCTATAGCACTTGTACCTAGGAGATTATACATGTTAAAATAATTTTGAACATGGCAATTCAACTCCGTAATCCTTAATACTGTTTTCATCCCAATCCGTCTCTGTATAGCTTCCACTGCCCCACATGTACCACATGCCCGAATGTGGGGCTGGTGCTTGATCGCCCCCATTCACTCCGTCTGGCGCTGCCATTTTGATGGAACTGGTCCAATTGTAGAGTATAGTTTCAGAGAGCTCTCAATTGTTTGCTCTCAATTGTTTGCTCTCAATTGTTTGCTCTCCAATCTTCTCTCGAGCCACCCACCTCCAGGACAATGTCCATGTTTATGCGTACCATACGCCCTCTGTCACGGGCGACTGCTCGGCCCGTCGTGTCCGTCACAGTCACCGGGCGGAGGTTGATTGGCTCTGTCAGTGCTATCGATTCTAGCATTTTTCGCACTTTGTTCGGGACAGAAGAAATCCGCAAGGTATGTTACTATCGGAGTCTAGCATTACAATTACACCCTATCATCTCCAATTTGGTCAATGCTAAAGCCACGTAGGTCTTCGACGACGAAGCATACATCCGGCGCTGCGTGGACGCAGAAGCTGCTCTGGCGAGAGCACAGTCACAATGCAACGTGATCCCCTCTAAAATTGGGGCCATGGTGACGCAGAAAGTGCAAGAATCCAAGCTAGACTTCGAAAGGCTCCGACATGAGACTGAAATCGTCGGCTACCCAATCCTACCTTTAGTACGCCAGCTTTCAGCCATCTGCGGGGATGAAGCTGGTAAGTATGTGCACTGGGGTGCGACGACCCAGGATATCATGGATCTTGCGAGCATGTTGCAGATGAAGGAGGGGCTGGATATCGTTCAGAGGCTCCTCAAGGACGTCATCAAGACCTTGCGCGAACTGTCGGAGAAGTATAAGGATACACCTATGGCTGGAAGGACACACTTGCAACATGCGCTGCCGGTGACTTTTGGTTACAAGTGCGCCGTGTGGCTTTCTGGGTTTCAGCGACATCTGGAGCGCCTGGAGCAGCTCCGGGGCCGTACTTTGTTGGTGCAGTTTGGCGGTGCGGCGGGCTCGCTTGCTTCGTTAGGCTCGGGTGATGATGGTCTGCGGGTACGGAAGGCCCTTGCGAAGGAGCTCGGGCTGAATGATCCTTCGATTACGTGGCATGTTGCACGAGACGGCGTGGCAGAGATTGCGAATTTCCTGGCCCTCATGGGTGGTTCTATGGGCAAGTTGGCTCTGGATGTAATGATCATGTCATCCAACGAGCTGAGTGAAGTTTCCGAGCCCTTCGTGCCTCACCGCGGTGCCTCTTCCACAATGCCACAGAAGCGCAACCCGATTTCTAGCGAGGTTATTCTGGCCGCCTCTAAGATTCTGCGGTCTAATGCAGGCCTTGTCCTTGATGGGATGGTGGCCGATTTTGAACGCGCATCTGGTCCTTGGCACTTGGAGTGGGTTGCTATCCCAGAAAGCTTTGTAATTGCTGTTGGGGCTCTCTCGCAGACTCACTTCGCCCTGTCTGGTCTTTCGGTCAACACCGGGCAGATGCTGGAGAACCTCCACTCTACAAAGGGGTTGATTGTGGGTGAGGCGGTGATGATGGGTATGGCGCCGCATGTTGGCCGTCAAAGAGCTCATGATATCGTCTATGAGGCTTGCAGAGAGAGTATTGAGAAGAAAAAGACGTTGCTTGAGTGTCTGGTGGAGAAGGAAGAGGTTACATCGAAGATGAGCGAGCAGCGACTGGCAGAGCTGTGTGATCCGGTCAATTATCTAGGTGCTTCGTCCCGGATGGTGGACGACGTGCTAGCAGTTAACTAGTGCTATCATCTATGAGGGCATACTACAGTGTCTATAGCATCATGAATAGCAACTCTCGCCATTTCTCAATCTTAAAATCCCAATCATAGGTACAATCGCAAACGTGAATTCAACCCCGCCAATACCTAGGTACCATCAACAATCATAACCCTGGAAGCTTTCACTGTTCCACACCAAGTGAGACAGACCTGCAGTGTAAAGTTGCTCCACAAACAGTTGGCCCCGCAACACCCAAGTTTGATGATATCCACAGAATGCAAAAGATGTGGGTCCAGTTCTATGTGGGAGTCGTACAGGGAGGTCTCACCTTGAATGGGATTGACGACTTTTAAAATAAGAGGAATTTGGCGACAAGCCTTTTTCATCATCCTATTATAGCTTTCTTGCATATTCCACCAGAAATCTATTCAACTACACACCAAAATGTCTGCTCCACCAATGCAGGAAAGGAAGCCGGTCAAGGACCTACAAAAGGTCTTTCACTATACGGACACCATGTCTCGCAAGCCGACAAGAGACAACGATCCATACGAATACCAGGCGGGCTTTGGTAACCGCCACCAATCCGAAGTCATTCCCGGTACTCTGCCGGCAGGACAAAACAACCCCCAAGAAGTTCGATTTGGCTTGTACACGGAGGGCATCACTTATTCGGCCTTTGCAGCCCCGCGGCATGCCAACTTCAGTACTTATATGTATCGGGTGCGACCAGCTGCAGCTCATAGTACGTTTCAGTCACACTTAAAGCATACTTATACTGACCTTCTATAAAGATGGCTACACGGCCAATATCCCGCATAAAGCAGATATCGAGAACTGCTTCTTGACGCTCAACCCCAAGGTCGCAACGCTAGCAGAGCAGGGCGAATGGGCACCATTCCCATTGCCCAAGGAGGATGAAAAGATTGATTTTGTGGACGGACTACACACACTTGGCGGCAGTGGAGACCCCAATCTGCGCGAGGGCATTGCACTCTACGTCTTCATGATCAACGCAGACATGGACCACCGGGCATTCTGCAACACAGACGGAGACTTCCTGATCGTCGCTCAGCTCGGTAATCTGGATATCCAGACGGAGTTGGGCAAGTTGTTTGTGCAGCCCGGTGAGATCTGTGTCATTCCTCGCGGAATTCGGTTTACTGTCCGACTTGGTCCCGGTCACAGCGTCGCCCGTGGTTATGTCACTGAAATTTGGGGATCTCGCTGGGAATTGCCAGACTTGGGTCCTTTGGGAGGACACGGACTGGCTAACCCTCGGGACTTTTTGCATCCCGTGGCATATATCGATGAGAACCTCCACGAGGACTGGTCGATTGTGAATAAGGCGAACGGATTGTACAATGGCATTGCGCAGGATCACAGCCCGTTTGATCTGGTGGCATGGCATGGTAATGTCGTTCCTTATAAGGTTTGTACCTCATCCCTTACCCTGCAGCGAAAGACGGTTGATGCTAAACGGTTACCAGTACGACTTGACCAAGTTCTCGTCTCAAAATGCCACTTCGATCGATCACACCGACCCGTCAGTCAACTGCGTGCTGACAGCTGCATCTCGAGACCCGGCCACTCCGTTGGCTGATTTCCTGTGGTTTGGACCGCGGTGGGACGTCGCATCAAACACCTTCCGTTTGCCCTATTTCCACCGCAACTCGGCCACAGAGTTCCTGGCCAGTCTGTATGGAAATGGACTCGGTCGCTCTGACGATTTCCTGCCCGGCGGAGGCAGTGTCGAGATTAGCCACACTCCGCATGGCAATTTTAACGAAGCCTATGTGTGGGAGATGCGGAACCAAGTGAACGAGCCTCGCAAGATTCTCGAAAGTGAGTCCATACTTTTCCGGAACTATACATCACTACTGACCACTTCAGACCAAATGACCATCATGGTTGAGAGTAGCCGATCGTTTTTGTTCACGGAATATGCTCGCTCCGGCTGCGGTACGTTCAAGGATCAGGGCACAGATCCCAAGGTGTGGGACGCGCTGCCGGTGAGTTTCATCATATTGGATCGACATGGCCTGGCGCTGATCATGATAGGACAAATTCTCCGCATACCCCAACATCCAGGAGATCCTCAAGCAGGCCAAGGCGGACAAGGAAGCTCGTACGCAACGGCTGGATATTTTCTATGATGACGACCGCCTGGCCGAGCTTGCTCGTCAATAAGATAGCCCGTGTATCATGCCCATTGCGAATGTACAAATTGTTTCTCGGTATTTGATGCCATGACCAATTGCCGACATGGGTTTAAGGCGCGGCCAATGGGAGGCTCGGTACTCCTAAGCTTGGCTGAATCTGTGTATGTGGACTCGCTGTCCACGATAGCTTCTTTGTGTTGAATACCGGCTTTTGGTCGCGTATTTGTCTCGGTTTTTCTCAATGGACCTGGTGTAAGTGACAAGTGACTCGTGTTGATGATCTGCGGAACAGCTGGGCCGCGTAGGGCTCGGCCCAACTCCCCTTCCATCCCCATGGGGTACCATGGGGAATTCCCAGTGGCTTGCGCTAGGCCCGCTTCCCCTCAGTTGTACATGATTCATAACACAGAAAGTTACTTTATGCTAGCTGCATTCATTGTATTATCCTCGGTAGAATCGGACGAAGGTACAGAGTACCTAAACAGTATCCAAAGGCGAAAGACGATCAGCTTAACCCCGGGAGTACCCCGGGATACGGGCTGACTAACCCAACTCCCCCTCCACTCCAGTCGAAGCTTCTCTTTCCGAGGGCCACCTTTCGAAAACATGACCCGTTCTTGGTAATGCTTCTCCGTACACTTCGTCATGGTCCTTCGAAAGTGTACCATCTGTGATCGCAAGTTCAAGAAGACTGAGCATTTCAAGCGCCACGAGCGATCTCGTTAGTCCCCGGCTTCTTGCGAAAATCGATTGTTTGGATGCTGACCTGCATATAGACACTAAAGAACGCCCATACGAATGCAATGTCTGTCATAAGCGTTTTTCGAGGAGGTAAGGTCGTGTAAACGTGTGGAATCACGCAAGCGCATCGTGGTGGTATCGCAGAAATTCTAACTCGGCCGCAGTGATGTCCTAAGCCGGCATGCCAAAGGCCACAACCAAGCCGGCGCAACCGCTGAGGGCGGGAAAGATTCTACAGCGCAACAAGCTCAAAATCGACGCCCTTCTGCGGTAGTCGGCACATCGCTGACGGTGCCCGGGCCCGGAAGTGGGACTCAGCTTCTGCCCACTATCGGCGCGGATCCGCATCAGATTCCCGGTCTTCCAACGCCGCGTGATTTGACTCTCTCGGCTACAGGAATCCCTCCCTCGAGTTTGGATTTTCTTGCAGATATCTCCGCGCATCATGCCCGCACAGAACCGGATATCAATTCGATGCTCATGGACGAACAGCCGCACTATTTCGGCTGGAATGAACCAACTCCCGCGAATCACACTCCTCGGAATGCTATGGGTTTTGAGACTGTGCCCAATGATATGCTGCAATTATGGCTCGAGCCTTGCACAGACTCGGGGTCTAATCACGGCTCGATCGACTTGATGCGAGATACTCATTTACCGCTGATGGGCGAGAGTAATATGGCGGTTACACCAGATCCGCAAAATCGGCATTCTGTAGACGGCGGCAAATCTGGCTGTGATAATATTCCCATCGAACGGTTCAACAAAGTCCAGCGGTACTGGCTCGCTCCGCCAAATCACACGGGCCGCCTCATGAACAGTTTATGGCGGGACATCGTCTACGCCGACATTGACAATGTTTTCTCTTTTCATTCTTTACATCCCCCGAGCAATAGTGGTCTGCTTCAAGGATCGCGGTGCGGTGTGGACGAGGACTGCAGACGACGTCTTCAAGCAGCGTTTGGCGAGATATCCGCGTATCCGAATGGTGCTGTCTCTCCTGCCACTACCGGCTCGGCTTCGGCTCCTTTCCCAAGCTTCCCTCCCGCAGAGATATTAGATATGGCGCTAGATCTCTACTTCCGCATTTTCCACCCTCTTGTCCCATTCGTCCATCTTCCGACCTTCTCTGCAAAGAAGACGCATCTACCACTCCTTTATGTGATGTCTCTAATCGGCATGATTCTGCTGGGGACCAAGGGCACTACACGCTTTGTCTCAGTAAATTTTAAAGTGGGTCAACCGATTATCGATTGTGAATTTCCAAGTTCTAACAACTATCAGTACGTGCTAGAGAGAGTTACGGCTGATCTGGCAAGATGTACTATGGGGGTCGAAACGCCAGCGAGCGCCATGTCAATCTTTGCCACAGCTTTCTTGTTCTTAAATCTAGCTGTGCTAACAGGAGTATGAATGTTTTGCTGCAATGTTCGCGAAAACCAATGCTTATCCTTTAACAGGAGAAAATCCATTTAGAGCAGTGTCAAATGCTATACGTCAATCTCATGTCGGTAAGTCAAGCATCATCGGCACCTTTCCTTAACCATGCCAACCATTTCTGCAGATCACTCAACGCCATGGGCTATTTGCAGCGACTGAGGGTCAAATTCTTGACATGAGTCTATTTGAGGCAGTACCCGACCTCGACATGAGATGGAAGGCATGGAGCAAAGTCGAATCTGCAAAGAGGTAAGATATGATTATCCCACCTTCCCAATTATTGCTAATAACCAAAAAGAGTCGTCGTCGGTCTCCTCCTTGTGGATGCATGGTACTCGTCGCTTCTTTCAACAAGCCCCATCATTGTCCCAGACTCTGTCCAGATCATCATGCCCTGCAGTGAAGCGCTCTTCAGCGCCCACTCATCCATGCGATGGACAGATCTCATCCGCACTGGCAAGCGGATATTGATGCCAACGGTGCTAGCGCCGTCCGAAAACATTGATGTCCCCGCCCTTGAAGGGCCCATGGATGAATTCTGCATCCAAGCCGTACTGGCAATGATTCAACTACGTCAGTCAGAGGCCTACCACCGCCTCCTCTCAAACCGCGCCGGTTACCCCTTCGCACCCTGCAATACATACGCAATGGACGGCCGCGCCAGATGTCTCCCATCGCTCCAATCCCAGATCGCGACCAAGTACGGCGAAACAATGGACCGGCTCAACCCTAACGCTCTCATCATGTGGCATCACATGTGCATGATGCTTACAGCCGACATACAGATCTTCGACCTTGCCGCTGGTCGCGTCGGGCCAGCTCCAGGTCGCAAAGCACTCGACGACATCACCGAATGGTCGCAGACACCCGCAGCCCGACGGGCCTGTCTCCATGCGGCGCACATTTACAAAGCCATGACCAACCGCAAAGCCTCCGACCATCCTACCTTCCACTCCGTCTTATCTCTCTTCTCTGCAGCCCTTGTACTGGGCCTTTACACATTCATGGTACCCAACTCCGCCGGCACGCCTTCCAGCGTCGGGTCGATCGAGCTCTTGGACGATGTCGATTGGCAGCAGGTTGGTACTGAGGGCTTCACAAGCTTTATGGAGCCAAGAGGTAGCCAAGCCTTTTCGCCCACTGATGACCCAGCTGTGAATTTCATTCGCAATGGCGCCACCATTTACCTCCGCGGTGTGCCTGTGCAGGGCGGATATCAGTCCGCGAGAAGGATCCTGTTGGACTATGCGAATCTGCTCAAGGATTCTGGGAAGTGGAGTGTCAAGCAATACTCCTATGTGCTCCATATTATGAGTGATGTTCTGATGGACGTGGAATGAGTTCAGTCTCTCACTTCTCTCTAGCTGGGATTTTCGTCGGGTCTCGATATATGTTTCCCGTGTATTACTACTTCATTTATGGTGGAACCGGCTTCTCAACACCGGCTGGAACTGCGATATGACCTGAATGACATGGATATTATATACCTAGGTACTACTAAAAACCTTGGGATTGCTTTGGTTCCTGATGTCTACGAGTTAGATTGAGTTAAGGACTCTGGAGCCCTGGAGTTGAAGGGTAAATTGCCCACGTGAAGGGGGTTGTTGCATCAGTGTGTATAATCGCAGTTTTCTCCCTGGTTTCTCTTCTCTTCAGCAACGCTATCTTCAACAATAGTCCATCTAGGTATATACAGGTACGGGCAAAATATTTACGCTGTGCTATGTAAAGCCACAAGCCACCACCTATCGGTAAAGAATGCCATCAACCATTTCCCCAATAGCCAACGAGCTCGTTAACCCGGGACTCTCAATGCCCAACAGATTCACAAACCCAGGGAATCCCTCCTCTTCCTGAATCACAAAGTCCTGGAACGTCTTACCAACATTGACACCCGCACCCCGGCCCAACTTAGGCCGAATCCCACAATAGTCCAACGAAATAGCCGCCGGGTCCACGCCGGGCATATACGCCAGAATCTCCGGGATGGCCTCCTCCAGCCGCGCAGGACTGGGCTTCAAATCCGAAGGATCATCAATCCACTCAACGTCAGGACCGAAGCGGATACGCCCACCCATATCGAGAGTCAAATGGGTTCCCAACCCGCCATGGCCTGGTAACGTGGCAGGGTAGACGAGCACGGAAGTACGAGGCCGCGACGCGCCATAGGAGAAATACGTTCCTTTGGCATAGTAAGGTACACGGTGTCGTTCGGGCGGGAGAATGAGGTTATTAATAGCGCAAGCACCATGTCCGGCACTGTTAACCAGAGTCTCAGTGGTGATGGTAGTCTCCGAGCCATCCTCATCCGAAACAGCGGTAATTCTAAACTCGCCATTCACAGTCTCGACATTCGTCACGCGCGTTTTGAACACGGTATCCCCGCCACGATCCTCAAAGTCCCCGAGTAGACATGTCATCAACGAGTGACTATCGACAATACCGGTGGTCTCGCTCTCGACGATGCCCGCGTCGGCTTTCACGTCCGGTTCGCGACGGGCTGCTTCGTCGCGGCTGACGAGGCGGGTCGGGACATCGCCTAGCCCTTGTGCGTGTTTATGCACTCGTAGACAGGCTTCCCATTGCTCTGGGTTCTGGGCAACGATCCATTTCTTGGTGTTGCGGTGCGGGATGTCGTGTTTGGCGCAGAGATCGTAAAGCATGTTACGGCCGCGGATGCAAAGCTTCGTTTTCAGAGAGTCGGATGGGTAGTAGAGGCCGGCATGGATAACCTGATGGTCAATTGTGTTATTGAGTGCGCAATTGCATGGTAGGAGTGCGGCTCACTTCGGAGTTGCGGCTGCTGGTCTCGGTGCCGGGGGCATCGTGTCGTTCAAAGAGGATGGTCGATGTGCCTTTGCGTGCTGCGAGCTGTCGCGCAACTGCGAGTCCGACGACGCCAGCGCCGATGACCTGTTCTGTGTCAATGTGGGCTCTTTGGATTGGCACTGTCTGGACTCCGCACACGAGCTATGTCCCTAAAAGCAGACAAGGAGAACTCACCGCATGAGTGAAGTCGGCACGCGAAACCCTCGCGGAAGAGAAGTAGCGGCGTAGAGCCGGTTCTCCCTTCAAAATCCTACGCGCGAGCATCTTTGCCAGGGGGAATGCAGCAGAGCAGCTGTCGAGATAACGAGGCCTCGAGGCCCCACACTTGATAATCGGCGTAATGGGCTCCGCTATCTGAGGTGGAGCTTTTCGAGACCAACATTAAAACACTACGACTACGACTGTATTTAAAGATGAAAGTGGTATTAATTTCTTTATGTTCAAAATATACATGTCCCTAGACGCTATGCGATCGCTAACGCTTGCTACAGTTCTTAAGCATTTCGTCCATATGCTGCATGCTGATTAGTATAGAATATCTCCGGAAGGCTGGAAAAACTGACCTGTCTCAGCTCAACAGCTAGTTTGCCTTGGGTATCCTATGACATGTGAGCATTGGAAAAAAGAGTCTTGGAAGTAACACATACACTAATAATGGTTAAGATCAATGAATAGTTGTTGAAAAGGAATCGCTCTCTGCGCTTAGCATCTGTGCCATTTCGACTCAGTTTCGCCAGCATGGCATCGAACTCTGTGCTCAACCGGGCCAAGCTGTTAGACACAGGCTCATCATCTCCGGCATCACTACTCAGTACAAGGATGCCATGCATGAGTTGGCCGAACCGTTGAGTCAGGAAATGCGGAGCCGATGAGTTCTTCAGGTCATCACCACCTGCGATTGACAAGGCGGAGACCGCACTACGACCAGTATTCGATCCAACTCGCTTGAGCGATTCCGCGTGCAGATCCATGATGACCTGGAAGCGAGGCCACAGCTGCATGTTAATCCCGTTCACGTATGAGTCGGCGACGGGCACCTTGCGTCGCTGGAGCTCGAATGCAGAGCGTTGGTTCAGGCGGACACACATCAAAACACCCAAAGAGTCCGTGGTATGGTCGATCAACTTCTTCGTCAGGTTTTGGCCAAGCATAAAGACAGGCTCAAAGATCTCCATAGCCTTACGCGAGATTTGATGGAATGTCAGGGGAGAGAAGAACTCGGTCATAAAGGAGTACTCGGCAGATACGTTATCCACCAGGGCAATGTTGAAGTTTCGGAATGGCACTTCAATGCCGTGATATGTGTTGTCTTCCTCGGCCAGATAAGAGGACAGCGCCTGTTTATTTCCAGTCCGGAGAATATCAATGCGTCGACCTAGTGAGAAAGGATCATGTGCGGCAGAGCTAGCTCGGCCACCAGGGAGGATATTTCCTGTTGAACATCAGCATGGGTACAAGAGGTGGTCTTGATCAAAAGCCTAACCGGTTCGATGAGATGAGGGATCGCCTCCGAGAACTTCATTCCGATCACTGGGATAGACTTTGATCTTCTCGAGTGCTTGGAGATAACGAGTAAAACTGGAATTATAGTACCAGCGCATCGTGTTGATGTATGCTTGGGAGATCTCCCCAGCAAGTTTGGGGTGGACTTTTGAAAGATAGCGGTACAGGTCCTTGAACCTCACTAGTCGCTGCTGCTGGATGATTTGCGAATTGATATTTGGTGATCGCATTGATCGGATCTGCGACACTAAGTAATCTCGAATTCGTTCGATCGCCTGTCCCATGGTTAACTGCAGCTCACTACATTTTCTTGTCTGTCGCTTACCTTATTCTTCAAATCAATCAAAAGTGGGCGCACATCCTCAATAGCCTTGAAACCGCTGGATGAAGATGCCTTCGCTTCGATGCTCGTTGTCCGAGCATCAATTTCATTCAGGGCGCGCACCCAGTTTTCATCCATGGGTCCCTCGGCGATCGTACGCACGACTTTCGGTGAGATACTGATCTCCTCCACGGCCGGGCCTAGCAACTTTTCCACATTGCGCCTGTTCTCGAGCATCGCATTCAGCTGCGTGGAGCGGGTCTGCAATGTTTCAATCTCCGCAGACACCGCCCCCAGCTCACTCTGGAAGTCATTCAAGTACAGCTCGACCGACTTGGACACATCGTCACAGTCGGTAATTGACTTGTGCAACCCTTCAAACTTTTCTCGCTCCTGCTCGAACTGCTGGATCGTTTGCGCCTTGATATCACTGCCCCGTGCCTTTCGAGGCGGTGTCGGGTCAGATTTGGCCACAAACTCCTCCAGGCTCAGGCCATCAAACTGGATAGTTTCTACCAATTCCGTCGGTCTATCCGGCAGGTTTGATAACTGGGGACAGTCTTTCTGCTGTCTTTCCTTGCCAATGATCCCATTCAATACCTCCAATGGGTCAGGGACAACAGCCGGGCGCGACCGCTGTAAGCTTGATTGTCTCAACCCTAAGCCATTGGAAGGTCTGCCCGCTCCTGTGAGAGACGTATTGGAGTCGCTCGGTGTTAAAAGTAGGGAAGTGGACGAGTTTCTGGAGGCTCCGGGGCGATTGTTGTAGAGGCCCAGGGAGAGCTGAGAGGAGGATCGGCGAGGTAACGAGGGATTGCGATTAGCAGCCGATGGTGTAGATTGGCCTGAAATGCGGTCGCGCCACATAGTTGCAGGCAGAGTAGGAAGAGAATGGCATAGGAAGGGGCAAATTGCAGCGACTGGCGCGACAATACACATCTCGAACTTGGAGGTAGGCACTAAACCAAACTCGGACGTAGCGACCAGAACCCCACCACAAAGGCTTTTTTCTGTCGAGAAAACTCCTCTTTTCTTTTCTCCATCTCGCCTTCTACTCCCTCAACGAATCTCTTTTCACCCTCGAAAAACTACCTTCATTATGTCTGATGAGCAGGTACGCTATTCTTCCCGCCCTATGTCTACACCCTTCTTTTCCCCAGTCCCATTCGACTCGCTAGGATTCTCTCTCATCCCCGCATATTTTGCGACTCCCCTCTTTGACACCACGCAACCCCTCTCGTCCCCTCTAACACGAATTTACTGACTAACACGATGGAAAAATAGCACGACGTTACCTTCGAGTCCGCCGATGCCGGCGCCTCGACCACCTACCCCATGCAGTGCTCTGCTCTGCGCAAGAACGGTCACGTCGTTATCAAGGGCCGTCCCTGCAAGATTGTTGACATGTCCACCTCCAAGACCGGCAAGCACGGTCACGCCAAGGTTCACATTGTCGCCATCGATATCTTCACCGGCAAGAAGCTCGAGGATCTGTCCCCCTCCACCCACAACATGGACGTCCCCAACGTCTCCCGTAAGGAGTACCAGCTTGTGAGTCACTTGCCCCTTGTGCGCGTATACAAACATATACTAATCACAATCTCTCTCTAGCTGAACATCACCGATGATGACTTCCTTTCCCTGATGAAGGACGACGGTGACACCAAGGACGATGTCAAGGTCCCCGAGGGCGAGGTCGGCGAGCGTATCATCAAGCTCTTCAGGGAGGAGGAGAAGGACGTCAGTAAGTAGCCCTGCAACTCTCCCCGGGTTCCGCAAGGAGTGCTCTCTAACCATTCATCTCTAGACGTCATCATTCAGACCGCCATGGGCGAGGAGTGTGCCATTGACGCCAAGGAGGCTCCTCAGGGCAAATAAGTGCAATAATCCTGGCTCTCCCACATGTTATGCCAACCTTTACGTTTCAAATGAGGCTTCTTTCCCCCCAAAAAATTCATCTTCAATGGTTCCATGGAGGATGCGAATCCTTGGATAATTGATGGCTTGCTCTGTTGCTTCAAAATATATGGTCATCTCGCCTTGGATGTAGGCTGTACCGACAAGAAGGATTGCTTTGGTTGGCATGATACGTGTTGTCCGAAGACCAGTTCTGAGTCCCAGCATCTCATGATAGTGTGACGAATGAATAAATACGCAAACCTTTATTGGTCTTGAGTTATTTTTTGTATAACCTCAGGGTGTATCCCAAGTATAACTCGATCACCCTGCAAAGCGACCGTAGAACAGCGACCGTAGAAATTGCATACTTGAAAATTAGATACGACCGTACAATTCTACGAAACTTTTAGATCGCCTGGAACTTCTCGAATGTTAACGTGCGTGTCAGGAACGAACCTTTGACCTTTCGGAGCATCGGCGGTCGCTGGGCAGAAAAAAAAATATGTTCCGGAACGTCAAACACTCACAAACGGGCGAACATTCCCGTCCAACCAGCATGATCGCATTGCCTCGGCATGGACTATGTCACCCGCGGGGTCTGCGGCCAAGAGGGATGCCGTGAACGAAAATACTATCTCGACAACGGTCTCTGGTTCTGTCGGAGAGGTCACTTGCAGGAGGTATGCATGTCTCTCTTTCTGCCCTGCGTTGCATCCCCATCCCCGCATCATGGCGAGTCACAAAGCGGGGAAGTTTGTGAACTCTTGAAACTGGTGGCTGAGTCTGTTTGCAGGGTCGACAAATCGAAGAAGACCCGGATGATTTCGGGACTCAGGGTCACAGAAACCGGGTGAGGAAGGAGAAGGAGGAGAGGTCTCGAAAGAGTATGTCGGATCCTGTGTTTGCCGCATTCAATCGCTAACGCCGGTAAAAATAGCCTATCGTGGTCGACGGGCGGCTACTTTGTTCTTACAGGCGTATCAGTTGATTCTATGGAAGCAATGCCATGCGCTAGTGCACGATCACGGATTCCCAGACCAATTCGAGGTGAGCTTGAAAAGTGGCCGCTAATCCTTGAGATGATTCACGAGCCAGAAGAAACTAACATTGTGCAGGCCGTTGTTCGCGATCTCTGGGCTTTGCGGCTTCAGACCTTCACACTGCGGATCAACGAGTCCGCAGAAGATGAGGATGGTGAGGAGAGCGAGCGCGAAGTCTTCAGCTCCCAAGCCGGTGACACCGACGAATCCGAGTACCTAGGCTTCAAGGTAGGGCAGAGGTACCTCCAATGGCCTCGTCTGCTTGATTCCGTCGCTCTCTGCTACCTAGCAGCCTTGTTGATGCGACTTCCTATCTGTGTGAGCGACTTTTATCAGTATGTACCTGCCACAAGTGTCATTTGGCGTCTTGGTTATTGCTCTTTTCGGCTCAACGAAAATGATCTAACCCCCTTCTTCTCATTTCCAGCTTAATTATACGCCAGGATATTCCCTATATCCGAGCTGTCAAAAGTATACCTCGAGATATGCGAGATAAACTTCCTCCAGAATTCATCGCAATTTTTGACATTGGCGTGAGTGTTTCAACTTGCAAAGCTTGATTAAGCCGGAAGCCTACTGACTCTTTTGAAAAGCGCATCCCAAAAGTGGAACAAATCCATTCTGGATGTCTGGACTTGGCGATGTACTATCAACGTCGCTTTGGGGTTGCGCTTCCTCCCCTGAACTCACCTCTCCTCCTTTATCGACACATTAGAAGATTGGCTGTTCCAAGTATGACCATTCCATCTACTCATGCTCTATGGAAAGAGCACTGACGATACCTAGTTGATGTGTACGACACAGTCAAGTCGCTGCAAAAGCTCATTGACTTCGACTTTGCATATCCGAGACTGCGTCGGAATAACGAACGAAGGGAGTCACTCAAGCTGCCAGAAGTGCGACTGGTGGTGCTTCTCGTCATTTCCACCAAGCTTATTTTCCCATTCGACGACCTGGAGCGGTATACCGCCTCATATAGTGAACCTGCCACTCAGTCCATGGATTGGTCGAGATGGGCAGACGACCAGAAATGGTTCGATAATCTCAGCATGGCCGAGGACGATAAGCTCGACAAAGAGACACTCATTCGATTGAACGATCACGACGTGTTCCGGATGGATCTCGATCAGCTAGACCAGTATATGGACTGGTATGAGAGCAGCTGGTTGGATAGTTACGGGGGAAAGAACCCCGTCGCCGATCTATTCTCGCCCAGTAGACCAGAGCCACAAACGCAGCAAGAGAAGCAGTCTGCCGACCCCAGTGCAGCTCTCCAGAGGGTCCTCAGATCTGTCATGGTTGCACTCGGGCCTGCACCAGTCAACCCTAGCGAAGACGCAGACCACGTTCGGCCGGGATCCTGGTACCGCCGGTATAGATGGGAATCTCAGCTCCCTGAAACAGCGCGCAGGTTCTACGAAATTGCGGCGGATTTGGCAGCTGTCTCGTTACCGACGCTTGTGCGAGCTGTTGTGGTGACCGAATGGAGGATTGGAAAGTGGCTGGAAGACCAGCGGCGCGAGGCGTATATGAAGAAATGGGGTGTGGCAGAGGCGAATGATGGCGATGGCGCCCAGCTGGATGAGCTAGATGAGGAAATGTACGAAATGGGACTGGAAGAGGGGTTATGATCCAGGTATAGCGTCTTTCTCATCGGACGGGCGTTAAGACATTAGATTCAAGGAATGGATTTATCTCAAAAAGTGAACACAGCAAGAAGTACATATAGCAGCCTTTGGTCTGATAGGCGTTATCATCGTATCAAGGTGGGGATATCATGGATTACACTGTAGAAAAGTCAAGCAAATCTCTTCGTCAACGCTACAATGAAAAATCTCCTCCGGAACCTAGGAATCTCGTTTCAAAATAGTTTATAGTCCGAGATGACGTCGAAGTCGGAAACCGGGGCATATCACGTGACAAGTACCGAAGCGGAAACAGTTAGGGCTTAGGGTATCCCCGTCGGTCCACCTTTGCTAAGCGAGAAATCCTCAAATGTGCATCGCCTCCTCCGCCTCGAACTCAGCGACCGACTGCCGACACCAACGAAAACTCGCAAACAGTACGTGCCCTACTAATCACGCCAACATATTCCTGAGAACCGTGTGATCATGAAGAGCTAACATTTTCTTCTTTCCGCGCCTTTAGTGCAGATGTAGGTCATCTTGAATCACCGATCGCTTCGTTGCCCGCGAACCGCCCCCGACCGCTCCCAACGCACCGACATGGAGGAATCAAAGAATGTGGACTAATATGGCTCAACAGTTTCGTCAAGACCCTGACGGGTAAGACCATTACCCTCGACGTCGAGTCGAGCGACACCATCGACAACGTCAAGACCAAGATCCAGGACAAGGAGGGCATTCCCCCGGATCAGCAGCGTCTTATCTTCGCCGGCAAGCAGCTCGAGGATGGCCGCACTCTGAGCGACTACAACATCCAGAAGGTACGAGATATTGGATTCGGTCTTCTTTGATGGTGGGACCAGGCTTGGGTGTGGGCATACGTGCATCGTGTGGGCATACGTGCATTCAGGGTGGATTGGGGTTTTGAGATTCGCCGACCACTACGACACTCCCTGCTATGATACGAAAGAGGAGGAACGAGCCTGGTCTTGACCGTGATCGTGTCTGCATTAGGTGGAACTGTGGCTGACATGGAACCAACTACAGGAGTCCACCCTTCACCTCGTTCTGCGCCTGCGTGGTGGTATCATCGAGCCTTCCCTGAAGGCCCTTGCCTCTAAGTACAACTGCGATAAGGCTATCTGCCGCAAGTGCTACGTACGTCTACCATTCGGATATGCCGGTCGAATCATACAATGATCCCATTGAAAGCAACGCGGCATATCATTCCTATTCAACAAGAACAGTGAACTAACACTACGCTTCAGGCTCGTCTCCCCCCTCGTGCCACCAACTGCCGTAAGAAGAAGTGCGGCCACACCAACCAGCTCCGCCCCAAGAAGAAGCTCAAATAAACGACTCGCTTATCGGTGTTGTGCTCGGTGTGCTGTGGTGCAGGGTCCAAGTTTGGTGTATGGCTGGAACGTGACATGGAGAGGTTTACGCATGGCGTTAGAAATGATGAGACAATCAAGCCACAGTCAATACTTTTGTTAGTTGGCTCCTCTCGGCTTCCAAGCCGGTGTCCATGAATTGAAGTAAAAGTTCAAAACATTCCAACATTGGGGCTATGTCATTGTTCTGTATGAAGCTCGAGGGCTCTACGTATGCTTTGGGTCTGAATACCCAAGGTGGGGATATCAGGAGCTCTTGTTGTGCTGCTGGTGTGGCTACGATTGAGTGTGGCTACGATTGAGTGTCTAGATTGGTGCCCAGGTGCTTTCGAAGGTGTCTTGTCTAGATCCACTTGGGCTACATTGACTAGATGCCTGTTTGACTGCAAGTGCAATACGCATTGGAACTATACGAGCCGTCGACAGCTCATAGGTACACATACAATACAGATGCATGATCCAATCTCAAAGACCACGCCTATAGGGAGACACAAGGAACCACATGCTACCTGAGCAAAGCCGCTGCCGCCAGTGTCCAGAACCTCAACTTCACGAGAACGTTGCATCGTCCCCTCCGTCTTTGCCTAGAACATCATCCGCTGCTTGTCATCGGCATCGTTATCCTTGTCCTTGTTCTTCTTTGAGACCGGGCTTCCGTGCCTATCAACAGAGTCAGCTAAAAGTTAAACCAAGAGGAGTAGGGAAAGACTCACGCAAAGAAAAGGATCTTGATGGCAATAGCCAGGCCCGCATGTAGTGCAACCACCAAAACCAAAAGAATCTTGCTGGTTTTAGCATCCGTTGCATTCAAAACGGGATAGAGGTTGCGCAGCAGGAAGAACACGGTCCAGGCAAAGCCGACACCAACAAGTGCCCAGTTAAGCGCAGTCAGCGGGCTCCAGCTAACAAGCGCCACGCCAATCCAAACCAAGTTCGAGTATCCATAAAGAGCCCAGCACTCGATCAAATCAGCCGTCGAGCTCCCGAACCAGCGCAGAGCCCCCCACAGCGCGATGGGCAAGATACCCGTGTAGCCATAAATCAAGCCTGCCGCCCCGGACAGCAGTCTGAAGTCGTATTGGAAGTGCTTGTCGTCATTGTTCGACAGCCACTGCGAGATGGTACCTGTCAAAAATAGAATCACCACAACAGTCGTTGCGATCCAGACAGGCCCGTACAGGTCAGGGTTGCCTTCCAACACGTCCAGGAAGTTCGATCGCGGATATAGCGCCGCGACGCAACGGCGCATCACCTCGTTTGTATCGACATCGAAGAATCGCTCGTAGTAGTGCAGCGACCACCAGGTGTGCTTTGTCGGCGTGCCACCAGGGGACCGGTCACGGCCGCCGCGCGAGGAGCTGCCGCCTAGGAACGGGGTGGAATCGGCTTGTGCTTTGGCGGTGCGTTGATCATTTTCAAAGTCTGAGGTACAGCGAAAGGACAATGGTTAGTTGTTGGAATCGGGAGGTGCTTTTTTGCTGGCGTTGGAGGGGACTCACTGGACGGGTGGAATTCAAGGTCCTCTTGCAAGTCTGTATGTCCGAGGTCGCCCTGCTGCTGTGTTAGAGACGAGGGTAGTAGAATGGAAATCCGGGATTCTCACCTCGGCATCCACATCGACAACCACGTCGTAACCCCGGTTTGCCATAGTGGTGGATTGAGTTGGGTAGTTGTTATCGGCGAGTTGGGAAGTGTACACATCAGCCTTCCCCGAGCGGGCGCCACACTTAGCCACTCCGCTTCACATCCCAAAGCTCCTTCACTTGCTTAAGACTACGTTTCCAATTTATTCGAGATCAAATGTTTAAAAATTAATTTTCTGGGATCTCCAAACACATCGGTCTTTCGCCATTTGTATCAACATCGTACATTTTTAACACAGACAAAGCCGTGCATATACAGCTGATCAAGGCCGATCTAGCCCTTGTAGACACCCCGGAGCCAACCGACATAAGCCCAGATGGATACATCGAGTCCCTTCTTGCGAATGTAGATTGATGCAGCACCGACCAGAATAGCCAGTGCCATAGACCCAACAGCCCGGCGATGTCTCCATGCAAATTCAAGCGCTTGTTTACGGCGCTCCTCGTTCCGCAGTTGTCGTGTCTGCCGCTCAAACAGTCGTTCAGCCTCTTCCACTGAATACTTTTGGTACGGATCTCGTGATGTCTTAAGAACGCTGCAGCTAGGGATGTTTTTCCAAGCCCCGAAAGGTAGAGACTCAGGCGGATGGTCCTTGAAGAGCTGCTCTGCTCTCAGGATATGACCATCCAGGTCAAGGGGGTGCGGTAATTTCGAAAGTTTGAAGTGGAGCATCTCTGGTTCTTCCAAGGGTATTTCCAGAAGTTCCTCTCTTCGGGATAAAATGATTGCCGCGAACAGGTAGATGGCGACCACGGGTTCACGGGCTAAGAGATAGTCAAACAGTCGGGCAATGTCGCTGTATTCCTGGATGTCGTGTGCATAGAGCGTCAGTGTGGCTGCAAGAGCGAAGAATGGCTGGATGGTGGAAAGGTGCTGTCGCAATGCCGGGTCAGTGGTTTCGATAATTGCTGGAATAAGTTGCAGGTGCTTCAGGGCTGGTGAGAGGGAGGGTAGCATATAGTCCCTGATGCGAAAGAGAGATAGTTGTGTCATAGCTGGCAAAGCTTTCTGCTTGCCCAACACCAGAAGAAGGACTTGCACAATATCATGATAGCCCTGGAAGTAGCATAGCATCGGGTGGTTTCTGAGAATCTGAATAATTAGATCAGATAATTGCTCTTTCTTTTCAGAAAGCTCTCCTGCGGGGGCTTGACGATATCAATCAGTTATGTTCAACGGTCATCCATGTTTCCACCGTAACTGACCGCTAGGATAATATACAAAGGACCGGTCAACATCCAGCTGCACCTGACCCTCATCGATATGTCGTGACAAGTCAGTCAGGGGCTTCGGATCATCAAGCCGTGCGCTTTCATCGCATCGTAGTAGAATTGGCCCTGGCACATGCTGTTAGTCGAATCCTTCATGAATTATTCAATTGAACATACAGGCTCGTTGACGCAGCTGATCCTCAAGGAGCCCGCCTTCAGTGGTGGCATATGATATCAACGTCTCAATGTCATACGCGTCGCATGCCTGGCGGATGGCCTCGGCCTTCTCCGCTCTGGCTTTGGCTTTCTGCTGAGACTCCACGGACTCTGCTGGTTGATTCGTCGATTCATCTGTGTGCTTCTCATCGGCCGTAGATACCGATGCCTCCGAAGAGCTGCCATTGCTCTGCTTTACGCTTGATGAATCCATTTCCACGATTCATGCAACGTTGATTTCAGCGTGTTCCTGAGAAATAGTGCCGTAATTATTCAGAAAGGCGTATGTGTAACAAGAATCCACAATTAAGTCCGAGCCATTTGCCCAAATACTATTTGTGTATTCTCTCCACCCGGCCTCAGCCAAATATCTCACACGCCAATCGACGTTGGTTTCCGAAAGGGGTTATAGCGGCAATATCGGCGGCTTTATGGACACAACAACTCCCAGAGCAAGGCTAAGGCGTTTCAATGTGGTTTATTGTCTCAGAATCTGATTGAAAATGGTTTTCATGCACGACTTGCCGAGGATAAGTGTATATCGGAGAGAAGGAGATTCATACGATAGTGTTGCGTGGTCCCGCCTGACAGCCTGAGGCAACAACAACGTGATTCCCTCCACCTGCAAAAACACGGCAGCTTGACTTCATTCGCGCTTGTGCATCCACGTTTGAACCCGGCCAGAAATCCCAGTACAAGAACTCGAAGGCAGACTTTTTCTCTTTGCAACTGGTCTGCTTGGCTGGTTTCTATCTTAACGGTCTACGGTCGTGGGTGAAATCACCCCACGGGTAATGCACTTAGCTCTGGACAGAGCTCCTCTATACACCAGTTTGACTAGACTCTATATAACTTTATCAGCTGACGATACCAGCTGATAATAGTTTGTATGAGTCTTGTAAGCAAGCCTTCGAGAGGTCATATTCTCACTTACCAGCTCTCAAAGCTGTATGTCCCTCCAGTGGCTCTCACTTCCATCTTTGATATTGCATATATTGACATGGCAAAGCTAGGGCTATGTGAGACTTGTTGAAACTCAATTCAACGAGGAACTACACTTTGACCTACGTTCTTTGATTAGTCCGAATAGGAGAGGTCCAGGATAAGTCAACACAACATCTGCATCCATACATGCCAACACCACAAATCCTCAACTGAGAGAGCTAGGTACCTGTTGAGCATGGTATAGCAAGCCTCGTTATATATTTACTCTTTTTCTGCCACATTTCGAACCCTAGGTAGACGTGGGTCCTCAATATCAATTGCCCAGAGAGGCGATGATATATTGAGTTGGAGCATATAAAGCCTTCCATTCTGTGCACAACCCTTCCAGGCCACTCCTGTCCTGAGTTGAGAACGGAGAAATTTCGGGCCTGAGGCGCCCGTCGCGTCTTGTACTCCTCCACTCTTCTCTCTTGCATCTCCTGGACCTCTTCACTTTCCCTCTTGCATCTGCGACGCCTCTTTCCCCATCCATGTTGTGTCTCCACAGGCGGGGCCAAACATGACAAACCGACGAAGTCTAGGGGCTCATTCAGGCATGTCATCTGAGAGTCAACGCCCACAGGAGATCACTGGGCTCCTCGGCGTCTTCACTCAAACCCTTCTCCCCAGTCCTGTGATACAATGGATACTTCCGGCAAGACTCCGGAACAAGAACCACAATGATGTTGTCTTTGTGGGTCAACGACGAGTTCTTATCAAAGAGGCCGCCATGGGTGGTTACCTTCAAGATGTGCTCCAAAAAACCGACTTTACCGGCTCCGTCGTTGGAGCCAAAGTCCTCAATATCAGCACCCAGCTACCCTGGGACTCACACCTAGAGACTCGAGATCCTTCCGCGGGGCATTATACCACTCCAGAACTCCTCGACACACTCCCTTCTCAGATCCTTGTTCTTTCATTGGACATGAAACAGCTCGTTTTTCTGTGCTGTTCGCCTTCTTCGCCGAACGAGTTTATCATATTCCGCCGACCATTGCCAGTTGATGTCAATCTACCTGAGAAATTCGGAAAACATATGGCTGTTGATCCAAAGTAGGTGTCATCTGTATCCGAGCTTTGCAGATTTCTATACTAATCACCATCCAGGTCTCGCGCTATCGCAATCAGTGCCTCGAGCAACTATTTTGGGCTTTTACGGCTCAAAACTTCTCGAGAACTTCAACTTCAACTCGCTAGTGGCCGTTTGGAGCCGATCCAAAAAGTACGTGAGGATCTATTGACTTTGTGAATATCTGCTCATCAGTTGTTACCATAGGAAACTTTCTATCGGTGCGAAGGAATGATCATGTTCATGGAGTTCCTCTATCCCAAATCTGTGGACGACAAGAAAATCATCCTGCTCATCATTCTGGTCAAGAAGGGGACTACATATGGCTCGGTCTACGAATGGCAAGACGACCAAGACCCTGCAACAGATCCCCCGCAGCACTTCGAGTTCAAGCTTCTCAGGCCAGACAGAATGCCAACCATGATCGTGCCACTGACCAAGGAATCCTCCTTCTTGGTTATTACCACGACGGGCATGGCTGTGTATTCTTTGAATAATTATACTCGGCCAACGCGATATCCTCTGATTGCCCCCAACACCGAAGTTTCGGAGGCACCTCTATGGACTCGCTGGGCGAGGCCTGCGCGCAACTGGCTTTATAGTCAGAAATACGATGGGATTTACCTTTGTCGCGAGGACGGCTGGATCTACCTTCTCGAGTTTAACAATGGGGGCGAGCTCGAACTCACAACCAGTCTGGGTCAGCTTCATTGCAATGTCGACTTGGCGTTCGATGCTCTTGATATGGGCCATGAGGGTGGCGACTTCATCCTGGCGGCGGGTAGCATGGGTGACGGTGGGCTCTACAAATTGGAGGCAAGGGATCAACCCAAATGTGAACAACGATTCCTCAACTGGGCCCCAGTCACTGATGCCGTCATGATACGGTCGGGTGCCAAACGTACGCCACACCACCAGGTCTCTCGAGACCGTCTATTCGTTTGCTCTGCGTCTTCTTCCTCCCATGGAGCACTCCACGAGCTTCGGTATGGCATTGAGGCTCAGCTCGGATTTGCAGTTCCCCTTGAACATTTTGCGGGCATCCGAAATCTGTGGGCAATCAGCGACGACGTCAATGGCGGTGTCTACGTTCTTATTACCGATCCTATGTCTACCTTGCTTCTTTATTTGAATCCGGAAGAAGGCATCGGCGCCCTTGATGAGAATGATACGGGTCTGGATACTGCTCAGACGCTGGCGGCTGGTTGTACTTCTGACGGTGTTCTCATCCAGGTCACTGAGAACGCGACACATCTGTTTGTGCCCCAGAACCTATCCTTGAATACCCGACTCCCACATGAACTGGGCACTTCTATCCTGGCTGTCGACGTCGACGGTCCGAATTCGGCCGTGGTCACTGCGGTACGACAAAATGACTCAGTGAGCCTTTATTTTGCCAATGTCATTGTGAAAGATGATGAAGTCCGCCTGAACGTTGGTCCACCGCACAAAATTGAGTTTGAGCCCGTTTGCGTATCTCTTGAAAAGTTCGGAGATATGACTTTTATGTTTGTGGGCTCTGGGAGAGGTACTTTACGAGTCTTCCGCGTTGAGAATGGAGTCATCACATACTTCTCTAAGGCGACAGTCAACGTGGGCGACAGTGATGAAATCTCGCGGGCTATCGACAGCGTTGCCGCCATTCGCGTCACCTTGAGCGGCACCCTGCATGCTTTCTTGCTCTGTGGTCTGCGGAGTGGAATTCTCGTCCCGTTCGAACTAGACTTTGAGGGTTCTCCCTTGATCAGTAAGTCAGAGATGGTTCATTTGTACTGACTACTTATGCTGATACCATCTTTCTTACAGACCTAATCCAACAGGAACCCAAACGAATCGGGACCACGTCCGTATTTGTACAGAGTACGGATACATTTGCGTTACTCGTATGTGGAAACGAGCTGTGGCGAGTTTCATATCCCCTCGATGGACTGCCACTGGGTTGCATCTTACAACGAGTATGGATCACAGATCAAAACAATGTAAGTTGAATGATACGCTTCCCACGTCAAGCAATTGAGATCTAACTTGGGCTAGCCTGCGTACTTCCCTGTTAACGTTCACGGCTGCGGGCTCGTCAACCCGCAAACTTCAGCGTCGGGAAGCCTTTTTTGCTTCGCAGACCGACAGCTTTTGATTTGTGCTCTGGACAAGGACCCCAAGATGGTTCCTCGACGCATTGGTTTGCCTGGAACTGCCACCAGGCTGACTTATTCAGAACATCTTCAAAGACTCCTTGTATCCTATAGCATAAGTGAAGTTGAGGATCACTTGGCCCCGAATCACATCACCACGCGCTCGTATCTTGAATGCGTCGACCCTGACTCACAGCATGATGTCGTGCATCGAGAAGAATCGGATCCGATGAGACCCGAAAACCCTCAGAGCTCTCCCGGAGAGACGATCAGTTCCATCTTGGACTGGGTATTCGAGAAAAATGGTCAGAAGTATCATCTCATCGTATTGGGCACCTCACTGCCAGCGCTGGAACCACGAGGGCCTCTCCTGGGCCGTGTCATTATCATGCATGCGAATCGCGATACATCCGATCCCTCCCGTGTCAACTTCACCACTAAACATGTGCAGACCGTGTCCGGGCCTGTGCGTGCAATTGCACCTTTCCGTGACAGTCTGGTCATCGGTGCAGGGAACATAATGTTCCCGGTGACATCCCGCAGTGCAGAGACCAGATGGGCTCGCGATACCGCAAAGAAACTCCCCTCTGTTGCGGTCGCTATTACCGTCTATGGACCATTCATCTTCGTGACCACTGCACGGCACGGATTCATGATCTTCGAAGCAGTTGATGGAACGCTTAAAACCCGCGAGTGGGACCAAGTACAGCGTGATGGCATGGCTCATTATATTTGTCCAGGTAGTACTCCTCTAGCTTTCATGGCCAGCCGTGGCGGAGGTGTCCGCGTATCCAAGCTCGGAAGAGATCCTGATACCTGGGGCCCTGTTTCGCAACCGGCAGAAATTCGCCTCCCGGACACGATCATCCGCTTCGTTCTCGACTCCATGAACGAGCTCACGCCAATGACACCCTGGAAGCGAGGATCCTCCATGTTCGGGTTCGCTCTCAATGGCGCAGTGTACAGATTCTCCCTGTTGAGGAAGAATGAGCTGCAACTCCTCTGGCTGTTGCAGAACATGTGCCTTAAGGACCGAACTATCTGTCCGTCTGCACTTGTACGTGAAAGGCGCCTGAATCCTCTGTGGAGAGAGCCTCGGGGCGATAACTGCCACATTGATGGGGATATCCTTGCCCGCCTTGCTCAGCGAGATCCTGAATATCTGGAGCAGATGATTAGGAAGCTTGATACTGGTTGTGAGACGGAGTTCTTCAATCCTCATGTCCGCGAGCTAGCCGCTGAGGTGCTGGGAGAATCGTGGAATTATGCCCGATGCATTATTCACTGGCTTCGTACACTGCTGCAGGTGCAGGATGTATAGGTGATGGCACGCTTCTACCGACTTCATTTCCCATGTATTTCTGGTGACAGCCTCAGAAGGTCCGGAGCAGATAGTGAGTGTCATCTCAATGATGTCTATTAGATTAGAATCTTAAGATGCATCTACATTACTTATATTATGTCTCTAAATGTAGCTTTATCTGATTAAAGAGCCTGTCTCGCCTCAGTAAACGACAGCTCTATAAAATAGAACTGGGGGCAAGACAGCGTGGGAGTGGCAACCCCTGCAAAACCTCAGGTGAAGTCAGACTGCATTGTTCCCCACCATTGATTCTTCCCGAAATTCTTTTCACTCCCACTCCTCTCCCCTCGGTCCACCTAATCAGCCTTCTTTTCCCGGGGACCTGAGTTCGATTTATTCGATCTCTTTCTTTCGCTTGAGTTTTGCGTAACGGCAAATTTTCAACCCACGACCCGTAGCCCGTGAACGGTTAGCTCCGTTTGTGCGCTCACTACGAATCTTCTCCGATCGCCACTCGATTCGGATTACAAACCCCCCAGAAACGCACAAAAGAAATCAAGGCCGACATAATGGCGCCTAAGAATAAGGGAAACAAGCGGCAAGAAGAGGACTGGGAAGCCGATCTCGGCGAGTCCCCCCCCGGCGCCGATACTCCCGTCGACGACCAGCCCCAGGACGCTGAAGATGAGGAACCGATGGGTGGCGGTGGCCTCATGGCTGCTTTGAGGAAGAACAAGGAAAAGAAGAAGAAGAAGGGCAAACCAACCAACGACTTCGTCGAGGGTGAGGACCCTGCCGCAGACCTCGCCAGCAAGGCACCCGAGGAGGGCACCTTCGATGAGGATGACGTTTTCGCCGGCAAGGCCGTGAAGAAGCCTCTCAAGGAGGTCCCGACTACCAAGGCAGACGTGCCCGAGGAGGGCGAGTTCCGCGTGAAGTCCAAGAAGGAGAAGGAGAAGGAGAAGAAGGAGCGTGAGAAGGCGCGTAAGAGGGAACAGGTACGTTTGCAAATTTGTCTGCACTATCGCCGAGCCTAGAGTAAAATGCTGACCTGGTACTCTGCCATCTAGGCCCTCGCAAAGAAGAAGGCCGGTCCCCAGCCGAAGGCCGGTCCCCAGCCGAAGGCCGAGCCCGCCGAGCCCGCCGAGCCCGCTAAGCCCGCTGCCGAGACCAAGAAAGATGAGCCCACCCCGGCCCCAGCCCCGGCCGCAGAGCCCGCAGGTGGCAAGAAGAAGAAGCTCCCTCCCCATCTGGCAGCTCTTCAGAAGCAGCAGGAGCTGCTCCGCAAACAACGTGAGGAGGAGGAGCGGTTGGCTGCCGAAGAGAAGGCCGCCCTTGAGGAGCAGAAGCGCCTGGAAGAAGAGGAAGAGGCAAAGCGCGCAGAGGCCCGTGAAAGAAAGCGTGAGAAGGAGCGTGAGAAGAGGGAGCAGCTCCGCAAGGAGGGTAAGCTTCTCACCAAGGCTCAGCGGGAGGCTCAGCTGCGCAATGAGATGCGTATGAAGCAGATGCTTGAGGCTGGCGTGGGCAAGGTTGCCGGTCTGGAAGAGCGTGGTGCTGAGAAGAAGCGCCCCGTCTACGAGAACCGCAAGAAGAAGAGCGCTAAGAAGCAAGAAGAAGATCTTGAGGCTGCCGCTGAACGTGCCCGTCTCCAGCGTGAGGCTGAAGACGAACGCCGCCGCAAGGAAGCCGAGGAGAAGGCCAAGGCTGAAGCTGAAGCTGAGGCCGCCGCTAAAACCGCTGCTCCTGTGGAGGAGGACGATGCCGTGGATGACTGGGAGGCGGCTGCTGATGAGGACGTTAAGGATAGCTGGGACGCTCCTTCCGACGGTGAGGAACAGCCCGCTGCCAATGGCACTGCTAAGGACGTGGCCGCTGCTAAGGAAGCGGTATCGGATGAAGATTCTGAAGACGAGTCCTCTTCCGAGGAAGACTCGGAGGACGACGAGGAGAAGTCAGCCAACCAGAGAGCTATTGCACAGAGAAAGGCCGAGGCGGCCGAGCGGAGGAAGAAGCAACATGAGGAGGCTCTCGCCGCTCGTTCCAAGGACAACCTGCGCTCCCCCATTTGCTGTATTCTCGGACACGTCGACACTGGAAAGACCAAGCTTCTCGACAAGATTCGCCAGACCAACGTGCAGGAAGGCGAAGCCGGTGGTATCACTCAGCAGATTGGTGCTACTTACTTCCCCGTCGAGGCTTTGCAGCAGAAGACCGCCGTGGTGAACAAGGACGGCAAGTTCGAGTTCAAGGTTCCCGGTCTGTTGGTTATCGATACCCCCGGTCACGAGTCTTTCTCCAACTTGCGTTCCAGAGGTTCCTCTCTTTGCAACATCGCCATTCTGGTGGTCGATATCATGCACGGTCTCGAGCCCCAGACCCTCGAGTCTATGCGTTTGCTGCGTGACCGCAAGACTCCTTTCATTGTGGCCCTGAACAAGATCGATCGTCTCTACGGCTGGAAGAAGATCGATAACAATGGTTTCGAGGACAGTTTGAAGATGCAGAACAAGGGTGTCCAGAACGAGTTCCGTACTCGTCTGGAGGCGACCAAGCTCGCTTTTGCTGAGCAGGGTTTCAACTCGGAGCTCTTCTACGAGAACAAGTCCATGGCCCGCAATGTGTCGCTGGTACCTACCTCCGCTCACACCGGCGAGGGTGTTCCCGACATGCTGAAGCTTCTCACCTCCCTGAGTCAGGAGCGTATGACCAACTCCCTGATGTACCTGTCCGAGGTTGAGTGTACCGTCCTGGAGGTGAAGGTCATTGAGGGACTTGGTACCACCATCGATGTGGTTCTGTCCAACGGTATTCTGCGCGAGGGTGATCGCATTGTTATGTGCGGTCTCAACGGGCCTATCACAACCAATATTCGAGCACTTTTGACGCCCGCCCCGCTCAAGGAGTTGCGTCTTAAGTCGGCGTATGTCCACAACAAGGAGGTCAAGGCCGCGCTCGGTGTCAAGATCGCTGCCAACGATCTGGAAAACGCCATTGCTGGTTCCCGTCTGATGGTTGTTGGTCCTGACGACGATGAGGAGGACCTGGAGGAGGAGGTCATGTCTGACCTGGAGAACTTGCTGAGCAAGGTCTCCACCGATGCCCGCGGTGTCAGCGTCCAGGCTTCGACTCTGGGTTCCCTGGAGGCCCTTCTGGAGTTCCTGAAGGTCTCCAAGATCCCGGTGGCCAACATTTCTATTGGTCCCGTCTACAAGCGCGATGTTATGATGGCTGGAACCATGCTAGAGAAGGAACCGGAATATGCCGTCATGCTGTGCTTCGATGTCAAGGTTGATAAGGACGCTGCCGCGTATGCTGCCGAAGTTGGCGTCAAGATCTTCACCGCAGACATCATTTACCACTTGTTCGACGACTTCACCAAGCACAGAGCTGAGCTGATTGAGAAGAAAAAGGAGGCCAGCAAGTTGCTTGCCGTCTTCCCTTGCGTGATCCAGCCCGTTGCTGTCTTCAACAAGACGGATCCGATTGTCATCGGTGTTGATGTGATCGAGGGAAGCTTGCGGATGCACACCCCACTGGCGGCTATCCGCACCAATGCCGCCGGTGTCCGGGAGGTTATCGACATTGGCAGAGTGTAAGTGGTCCCCGTTGCTACTACCTATTGATTTATGTCTAACATTCTGGCTTCAGCACATCCATCGAGCGCGATCACAAGCCCATCCAGGTCTGCAAGAAGGGTCAGCCCTCCGTCGCCGTCAAGGTCGAGGGTCCTAACCAGCCCATGTACGGCCGCCACCTGGAAGAAACTGACCGTTTATACTCGCACATCTCGCGTGCCAGTATCGACACCCTCAAGCAGTTCTACCGCGCTGAGATGTCGAACGAGGAGTGGGCTATAATCAAGAAGCTCAAGCCCGTCTTCGACATTCCTTGAGCGGAACATTCGGCTCATCGATTGAGGTGTCTTTGAGCATCTCACACGGAGATGCGTGGAATTTTCATTCCATCCATCTTGCCAGGTCCTGCCTTCTCCCTGGATGCATCACGGTGCATTGTGGAGTGGATCCGAGTTTGACATTCCCCGTGTATATGGGGATGCCACAATATGACAATTGCCATCAAGTGAAAATAAAAGTTACTGTTTGATTGCGATGGACATACCATGAGACTACGACTTGGATGGAATGAACAGGACAAAAAAGGGAACCAACCTTGTACATGCTGGGAAAGGGGACCTGGCTTATACCAGATTATTTTGTTATAGTTGCTTTTAAATGAATATTGTTACTGGATTCCATATCCTACACGTACTATCCACGAGCTTCAATATTTACAAAGTTCAACCCCTTATCAAGGTTAGAAATCATCACCATCCCACTTCTCAACCTTCCCCCCATTCTGCTCCCAATCCAACCAACTCCCCTCATAAACCCCAATCCGTTCCGGATCATATCCCGCCTGTACAGCCAACTGCGCCGCAGCACGAGCACGCACACCCGCCTTACAATAAAACACAAGCGTACCATCCCCATCAACCTGCGGCTTTGGAAATCCAAAACGAGTCTCAAACTCATCGGCATCTAAGTACATAGCATCGGGCTGAGAAGCGAGCGGAATACTAATGGCAGACGGGATGACGCCGGTTCCTTTCAGCTCGGCGGGTTCGCGGACATCGATTAGGATGACGGGCTTGTGGGATGGGGAGCGAGAATCGGAGGGGAGTGAGGTGTTTATCTGGTATTGGTGAGTTATGCTTTCAAGTGAATAGGTATTTGGTAGACGTACGTCTTCGAATCCCCATTCCCGTAGACTTGTGGATTCATCGCTGAACAGGCGTACTTGTTTCAGGTGGGGTGTATATTGTTGGGTCTTGTAGATGTGCGATCTCGCGACTGTACCCTGTTGCGAGGGTCGGAATCCTCGGGTGGCTGCGGATATGCATCGGCGCTGGAAGATTGGAGAAGCTGAGATGGTTCGAGCAGGGGTTTTGATGGCTGCTGAGGAGATACTGGCAGCTGTGCGCCGGATGGTGAATGGTAATTGTGAAGCCATGGTGGGTTGTCTGGTTTCTTGACTTGTAGTATGCTTGGAAATACGTTGGGTTAGGAGGTGAAGCTCTCGGCTTTGGAGTTGGTGATGCGTGATGTCAGTGCCCAGTGTGACCGCCTGCTGAGTTGGGTATCGCCAGATCGGAAGTTTGATGTTTTGTTGGCTCTAGTTAGGTGCCCAGGTAGTTAGTAAGTATGAATATAGAATGGCTCGAATGGTAATTAGAGATGTGTAGACTTGGAGTTACATATTTTCTGGTCATAAGGGTGATATTGTGCCGGGTACCTATTCTCAGGGCTCACTACAGAAGAGACCCCGAGAGTATATATATATCCGAACTTTACCGAGGACCCAACACCAAATGTAATGTTTAATTGTTTACCTTTTTGATTAAATCTACTTATTTACTAAATCCAATAAGATACCAATCCAAAACCTCCAGCGCTGAAGCATGGAAAAGCAGCATTAATATTAATCTAGGTGTGCGGCTCTTAGGACGCTTGAACTCAAGAAAGAAAGAAAGACCGAAACCCCAGGAATGCTCGTCATTTCAAACGGGTCACATCCATGTGGATTGCCCCTCTGTACAATGTGAAGGGAATGGCCTCCAAGTATCACCTCGGCTGACAACTCGAGGCTTTGTTCCAAGTATTTCAATAAAATGTCCCGCCTAATGAAGAGAAAAGAAGGGAAAAAAGGAGACCGGACCCTCCATCTCCAGGACAGAAAGGCCGTGCAACCTCATGAGATTAAGCCAATCTATCCGGAGGGCGGGACCAGGGCTCCAGTTTCATTGCTTTTGGTTCGTGAGAAATGAAGAATTTAAGCGCGAGGGCGGAAAGTAAGCAGGCAATCGTCCTAGAACATTGTAAGTTATCAAACACAGATCCACAAACGGGGATGAGATGAACATACCTGAGGGAAGATGGTGGCAAACACCTTGATATCCTCTGATAGAGGAGTCGGGGTATGCTCCCAGTCCATCTCCATACTGGCTTTGCCAATCATGGCCATCAGCGACAGCACAGCGTAGGTCTGACCCAGACAGTAGTGGGGACCCGTGCCAAAAACCAGCCAATTCTTGGATTGCGCCTCAGCGTCACCGGTGATCCAGCGCTCAGGATCGAATGAGTCGGCATTGGGGTACACCTCCTCGTCGTGAGTAGCCGGCCAGACCGAGGGGATAATCATGGAGCCCTTGGAGACGGTGACCTTGTCCGTGATGGGGAAATCCTTCTTGACGAGGTAGGGAACCATGATGACCGGGGGCCGGTAGCGCAGGGTCTCCTTGACGACGACGCGGGTGTAGGGCAGGTTGTCGAGCAGATCCATGGAGATCGGGACAGAGCGGTCGCCGTTGCGAGCCTTGAGGTTCTCCTCGCGAACTTTGGCCAGAATCTCGGGGCGGTCGGCCATAAGCTGGAAGAGCCAAGTTGCAGCAGCGCTAGTGGCATCCTGCGAGGCAAACAGGAAGGTGAAGAGGGTTTGGGCAATCTCGCGGTCGCTGAAATCACGCAGAACCTGAGGAGGCTTCTCCGACGAATCGACCTGAATACCCTTGGCAATCTTCGCGCGGTACTTGGCGGAGTCCTGCTGCGCCTTGACCCAAGCGTCCATAATACACGAAACCTCACCACCAGCAGCCATGCGAGCCTTGCACTTGGCGGCACAGTTGGTGAACTCATCGAGCACCATGTCGGCAGCCTTCTTTCCGTACCAAGTCTTGGTGTAGGGCAGGATAATGGGGAAGTTGACAAGCTCCAGAGCAGCGGTGATCAGGTAGTAGTCGTCGGCAACCTTTTGAACGGCCTCATCGGACATGTAGTAGCCAACGAAGGTACGGCAGGAGAGAGCGCACATCAGCTCGCGGAAGTCAGGCATCCAAGGAGTCGGGGTGTGCTTGGTCTGCTCGGACTTTTCCAAAAACTTCTTGAAGTACTCGTTGAAAACCTCCTCGGCACGGGGCAGGTAGCAGGCCAAAGCCTGGCGGGTGAAGAGGCCGTTCAAACCCTTGCGGTATTCGACGTGCTCCTTGCCATCCAGGAAGACCCAGTTGTCCTTGCCAAGCAGCTTATGCGCAGCATCCACGACACAAGGCTTCACGTAGCTGGGGGAGTTGAAGATCTTTCGGGACATATCACGGCTCGACGCAATGACAACGAATCTTGCAGTATGTCAGTAACCTGCGAATAGAAAGCCCACCAGAGACGCCCATTGTATCAGGGTGTATGCCATTGAGAGGGTTGGGGACTCGGGAGATTCTCACTTGTGGAAGACGGAGACACAGCTCAGCTCTCCGCTGTCCCATTTCGCCTTGTACTCGGTAAACTTAGGGTTGACCGATTGTAGGAACGGGCCCATGAACGGCAACTTGTAGGCGGGGCCCACGATCGAGCCCTTGTAGTAGTGATATTTGACTGAATAGGAGAATCCTCCGTAAGTAAAGGCTTCTCAAGATACGATCGCAACAGCCCCGTGAACGCGTTCTGAGACCACTCGGACTTACACTGATCATAAATGACGGCCGCGACAAACAAGGTCACGATCAGCTTCCAGGCATTGAATCCATCGAGCACAGAGGCGATAATTCCGGCCGGCGCGAAAAGTTGAGGAGTGACCGTCGCATCCGCTGACGGCGAGACGAAGCTCCCAGTGATGTTGGCCATAATGAATCAATCACAGCAGGGAGCCCAAGAATAATGAAAGAAAAGTCCAACGACCAAGGACCTAACTTCACAAAGGGGAGGAGAGGTGGAGAGGGGAGAAGAAAAGGAAATGAAATTGTCAGGGGCGGAAACGCCAATCCCACCCGGCGCTTCGGGTGCTCGGCGCGCCGCATCAAATCTTGCGCATGTTTGGAATTTGTTTGCTGGGATGGTACTGCATAAATATTTCTAATTTATTATACTCCTAGCTTCATACACACTTTGAGATTGATAAATGAAAATGAGAAAATTATGCCCAGGGTATATACCTTGAAACAGGGTGGAGAAGTTTGGCTATAGAAAATGTACCGGGTGCTACGCAGTATTTGTCGGTATAGGAAGAAGTACTCCGTATACTCCGCCAATAGCCAATAATCCCTCTCCGCAGTACGGAGTGGACGGGGTATACAGGGTACCGCCTTCCACTACGGAGACTACGGATGCAAGGAGGCCGTTTCATGCTGGTAATCAGGAATAGCGTGACTCGGCTACGGACTTTCCGCACGGAATTGAACTTGTTCAATTAAGGGTTCTTGGTGGCACGTGCACATGAGATAAGCACCGCTGACTAAGTGCTGATTCCCCATTGGCTCAAATGATCATTACTGACTGAACCAATGGGCTATGACCGTCCAAACCCAAACCAGCCACGGCCCTTCTTCTCCTCGGACGGAGCCTGCTCTTCTGCGAGGTGTGGGTAGTCGATATAGTTCCAAGCCACATCTAGGAAGAGGGGCTTCACGGGCACCGGTTGCAATTGAGGTGGGTATGGTACCAGGTTGCTGAGATCCACTCCCGCCTGGTATTGCTGTAGGCGTTCGACAACCGGTTGCTGCTGGGTGGTGCCGGACTTGGACTCCAGTCGCTCCAGGGTGACCAGGCCACGATACTGAGCAACCAGCCCGCGGAGTGTAGAGCCCAAGGCATTCACCTGGGCACGGGAGACATCCAGCTGGGGAGGACCTTCCACGTTGGCAGAGGCCTGAGAACTTGCGGAGCCGGCAAGATCAAAGGCCTGAGCAAAGAGGGCGAGAGCTTCAGTGGGCTTGCCCAGAAGACCGTGGGATCGTCCCAGGGCCAGACATCTAAAAACAGATAGGTCAGTCACATGCTGAGAAAGGATAGTTTAACGACGAGGTGAGCCATACCTGAGAGCCCGGAAATAACGCCGCTTCGCCTCGAGATCCTGAACAAAGGCCGAGTCTGCCGCAACACCCGGCAGCTCGAGAATAAAGTCGAGACTCTGTAGTGTGGAGTCGTACAGAACCACGCGCTCGCGGAGCTGGGTCAGTTTCTTCCCGTTGCCTCTGCCTCGCTTCGTCTCTTTGCCGTTCTTGGCTTGTTCATCCTCAAAGACCAACCCGTCCTGCTTACCGCACAGCACACGGTTGCGCCCAACGCGCCATCCAACCAGACTGTAATTAACTGCGGTCCGGGTGATCTGCAGCGCCTGCATCCTCTTGTCACCCGCATCCACTCCCTCGCTGGCCAGGTCATCGATAGCAGTCTTAGTGGCATCGACGGCATCCTGACTGGCGATAATGACGTTGTCGTACGCTGCAGCCTGATCCTTCGCGGCGGCTGATTTTCCTTCGTCCGCCAGCCAAGCAGCGAGACCAGTCTCTGCGGCCGAGGCGGCAGCCAAAGCCTGAGAGATAGAGGCATCCTCCAGCGCAACAGTCCGCGATCTCCATGTAATGGACTCCGGCAACTTCTGCACCTCACCTTCTGCAGTTCTCCGTGTGCCCGCTGCCTCTTCCGCGAGGCACGATGGGTCAATCTTCTCCACTTCGGACCGGGTATCCGAATCGGATGGGAAATATTCAATTGCCAAAGACGAAGTCGGCTTGGAGCGGGGAAGCTTCATCTGATAGGCGGCATAGCGCATGCTGGGGTCGACAGTCCCAGAGAGAAGGTCTCGGAAGGCTTCTTTCTTGACCCTTTGGCCTAGAGCCGTATAGATCACCCGTGCAACGGCATAGTCATGGAGGCATTGCTCCCACTTTCGCTTTTCCAGCCAAAGCGCACCCGAGATTGTAGCCAGATAGGCCCGTGCTTCGAGGATATCGATATCGCTGGCTCCAGAGGTTGACTGATCATGCAGCAGCGAAACCAGATGTCGTGCATATCCATTCGCTTTGTTCAGGCGAGAAATAATATGGCGGCGGGCAGCCCCCGAAATACCTTTGGCGGATGGATCGCCCGAATGTGTAGATTTCATGTGCATGGCTTGCGCCCACGCTCGTTCGGATCCGAGAAGCAATAGGTGGACGAATCTAGTAATAACCAAGTCAGCTTTTGAGCATTATGAAGAGGCAGCAGAAAGACATACGATACATTAGTGGCCACATTTTCAGAAGTCACCGGTGCCTTTGCAGTGTACTTGCGGCCTTTAGGGGTGGTCTGTCCCAGCTTCTTACGAAGTTTGTGCAGTCTGCGAGTGGCATGCACCCAGTAGGCATTGTAGTCACCGACCAGAAGCACCTCCTCCCGCTCCTTAAAGATATAATCGGTGATCTCCATACCGTGCTATGTTGATCGGGGAAAAAGAAGGCGAATGGACGGGTTGGCTTGAGTTGGTGGTTGGTGGGTTGCGACATAAAGGCGGTGCCCCGTTTCGGCCAAACGAGTGGCCCGATGTGCCCGGCAATTTCCAACCTCCGAATCTTTTGCGTGTTGCTTTCTCCCAAGCTCAGTGTTCCTCTTACCTGCATACGGTTGGAAAACCGACGGCTGTCTGGGCCTGCTGTGTAGTTGGAATCTTTTCCGAGGTGTTTGATCGAGCCTCACAGTCCTCAGATCGCGTGCATTACTTTTTTCTTCTCGGTATGTCTGGTACCGTGCTCCCCAAACAGCTTGTTTAAGCACCCGAAAAACATCGATTCCTAACGCCTTTCTGCGTGACATAGGTCCTTGAGACTCGTTATAATGCAGATAGGAGGTCGTTATCGGTAACTTACGTGTTGGACGCCGCGACGATCGGGGGTAATGCTCGAACGGGCGACCGGCTGCTTCGAAAGCGCGGGACGGCGGTTCCTTCGAGATCCCAACGGCGCGGTTCGGAGTCGGAGGTCGCTATCTCGACATTTCTGGAAGCACAATGCCACTGGAGGAGACGTCCCCAACTGGTTTCTCGCCTTAGTGCAGCCATCAAACCGACGCCCGTCCGCTGTTTCTAACCAGTCCGAAATACTTCCTGCCTATGATCGAGGCACGCCCTTTCTTGACTTCCTCTATCCGCGGAAAACACAAGACTTTGCAGCACTGCGGCTTTCACGCTCCTCGAAAAGGCTGGGTCTACGACGGAGGAAAAGGCCACTTACCGGCTTCTCGAGATCCTATACCACCCAAGCCTCAAACCTGCACCAAATTCTGCTTCATGACTCCCAGGAACACGCGCCAGTCTCTGAAAAAGATGGCGCTGATGCTCCGAAGGAGGCTACAGAGGAGCTCACAAGGCTATTGGAGAGCCGAGGAGAGGATTTCGACAAGGCTTGGGTGTTTTACCTTGCCGCTAGACAACCGCAGCCCCTCCGTTCCTCGCTTTGCGCCTATCTCAGCAGATCATCGCATCGTGTTGACCAAGATCGTGCCTGGCAATTGTTTAAAGCGATACCGCCCAAGAACCGTTCCGCGGACGATTTCCTTCACATCACTCAGTCACAGCTTCGTGCTGAGGAACCCGCGAAGATCAGATCAATATGTAAAGAAGCTGTCTCAAAAGGATTTGCAGATTCTTGTTGCGCAATGAGTTGCGCATTTTACGTGAAGAAGAATGACTGGGCCAACGCCCTAGACATTTGTCAGCTGGGTGTACAAGGACGACCGCTTCGAAGGTACAGGCAAATGCTTTCTCAACTTGATCACCTGATGCTGCCCGAAATTACCATCCGACTTGGAGAGTTCCTCACAAATCAACCTGGCAACAAGACCGCCCTCGGTCTAGCGCGTTTTCTCATTGAACATATATCAAAGTCTCACGAGTTGCTCGAAAGCATTTCAATAGACGTCCTCCTTCGGATGCTGCGGATCTACCACCATTTGAGTCTGCTGAAGGGAACTCATTATTTTGACATAATCAGGGCTCTTCAATCCTCAGGCACAAGGTCAAATATTGTGCGCGCAGTTGTTTTCTATCGGCACCTGCGCTGGCAAATGCCCGAAGAGAAGCCACCCGCACCACTTCTCAGCAAGCAGATCAGCGCCTTAGCGTCTTTCGACATTACCAATGGCCTCCAATTATTCCTGGACGAACTGTCCCAGTTTCACCGGAAACCTTCCGTTGAAGCATACAGACAGGCCATGGTGGTATATTCTCATGCTGGGGACGTGGAACAGGTGAATGCTACTTTTGCGAGACTTGTCGCCGACTATGGGCCACCTCGCAATCATTATCAGGTGACTCCGCTCTTATACGTCCATGCGCAGATTGGCAATGTGCAGGAAACGCATGATCAGTTCCGAAAAATAGCAGAGGATTTTCATCTCACTCCGAATACAGTGTGTTGGAACATTCTTCTCAAGGCTTATGCCACTGCGAATGATCCAACAGGCGCTTTTTCGGTATTCACTGAGATGTTGAAAGACGGCGTGCCACCTGACTCCCATACGTTTGGCACTTTGATGGGAATCTGCGCAAATTCCGGTGACATTGACAGTACACGTTGGCTGCTTAGAGAGGCGCAAGCGCGGCAGGTCCAGATCACCATGCCCATGCTTGATACCGTAGTCCAAGCCCTTTGTTACAACGGGCGATTGGGCCTGGCCGAGAAGTTTGCCAAGGAAGCTTTGCGCTTGAAGGTCCAGGGATCTCCAATGAGAATGTGGAACACGCTCCTGCTGCAATACGCGTTTCGGATGGATGTGGAGGCTTTCAGCCGAGTCAGAAGAACTATGGACAGGGCCAATCTGTCACCGGATGCTACAACGTACGCTGCTAGCATGCTTAGCTTGGTGCTGATGAACAGACCGGACCAGGCACGGAAGCTTCTTCGAAACCTGCACAAGAAACGCGTCATTCATGCCACGGAATATCACTACGCCATCATTCTGTACGGATATCTCAGGGTTCAAAATCGCGATATGGTTCACATCATCTTCGATGAGATCACCCAGAGATTTGGCCGAGCCGGAACTCAGTCGAGTCTTTTGAAACTCAAGTCGGATGTTGAGCGTGACATGCAGGTCATGAAAGATAAGGGTCTTCGACCTTATGGTGAGAACCTACAACTGGAGACTGCAGAAAGGTTCTTGATGTCAGCAATTTCTCGAGTTGGCACCAATTCGTTGGTATCCAAACTCTCGTTACTCGGCGTCTCAGGAGAGTCTCCCACCGAAGCCTTCTCTACCTTGCACTATGAATATCTCATCAAGCAATACGGCAAGGGAGGTGCACTCGAACGAGCCCGTGACTTGTTCCAGAAGTACGTCGCAACCGATTCGTCTTTAAGCTCGTCAGAAAACGCACTCGAATCTGCCCCATTCGGCACTATCAATGCCATGATGGTCGCCCATTTGAAGGCTGATGAATATCAGGGCGTTGAAGATTGCTGGCGGATCCTATTTCCGCGCGCCATCAAACTGGCCAGCCCCCTCAACGTTGACGAGTATTTCGAATCGGAGCCAAGGAGTTCTACGAGCCTCTTCGCGTCAGCACCTTCTTCGGAATCATCCACTCTGGAACCTTTTGCGAACGCCGAACCAAGCTCGGACAGTGCGCCTTCTGACCGTCAGGTCAAGCCTAATATCCTTCCATCGAGGCGCTTCATGCTATCTAGGCCGTTTTCCCTCTACATGCGGGCTTTGGCATATCAGAATGAGACCGAGAAGATTTTCCAAGCCGTGGCAGACCTCGAAGCTGCTGGCTTCAAGATGACCAGTTACAATTGGTCAACGTACGTGCAGATGCTGGCAGCTTCGGATCGAATGTCCGATCTGGTGGAGGCTTTCAAGACAAATGAACTCCTTTTCATGCCGAGATTCCCTGGATGGGGTCCGCTTCGGCGAGGATACTTGTTGAAAACCAAAGATTCTCCAAAGTTCGCACACAAGCTTGAAGACCCACGAGTCGATCCGCGTTCCATCAAACGGCAAAGCCAGAAATTCCTCGGGAAAGCTGCACGGGAGCACTTCAGTGCACTCCGGCCTGACCTACTCTCGCCAACCTATGTGACCATGGTGTATCTCGCTGCGGCGCTGAACCGCATTCGAGCCGACAGTGTCTTGAATGGCAGCCATGACCTGCAGCTCCTCCACGACACTGCGCCAGAGACAATTCAGGCCCTTGGCGATATGCCCTATTGGCGTGAGAAATTCCAGGGAGTGCTGGTACGCGGCCGAGAAGTCGGGCCCGACATAGACGGGGACCCCATCGACCAATATGTTGCTCTCGGAGGAGTTCTCGGCGCTGGTGTTAAAGCTAAACCGAGAAAGGTGCGCCGTGATGATCAGACAGAGGAGCACGAACTCCCCGGTAGTCTTGCCGAACTCCTTGGGTCTGATGATCTCGAAAACCCGCACGAGAGCCCTCTTTCCCGCGAAGATCTGCTGGATATTGAGGGTGATATTCGGTACCATCGCCGGATAGCCCAGGCTCACGAGAGCAAGCGCCACAGGAAAGAAAATATCAAGCTCCAAACAGCTTCGCTAGGGACTCGGAAGCCCAGGAAGTCGAGTCGACCGGTTGAACTTGATGAAAGACTTGAGGAAGATTTTGATGAGGACGAATGGCTGAGCGGAGAGGCGATTGAGAAGGGTGATCAGCCTAGTGAGCACTGAGTTTGTTGCGCCGACTGAGTTGAGTGAACCGAGTGAGCATGATGTTGAGCCCAAAGAGACGTATTGAGCGTCTCCCATGTACAGTGATTTGTTTTAGACTTTTGCGTATATCCTGTCTATATAGAAGCCAATGTATCATATCTCCTTGAACGTTGTCCAAATATTCATAGTTCTGTGCAGTAGTTAACTAACTATAAAGTCGATAACCAAAAAGCGGTCGTGTTTCCATCAATTCCCAGCTTATATAAGCAGACACGCGCACGCGTCGACGCGTTCCAATTTTACCCGATTGGGCGGACGCGCATCTCCCGTCTTTGCACCGCTTCTTCTCCCCCTCGACTCGCCGTCTCGACACCAAACCACCTTCAATCCCGTAACCATGGATGTTCAGTTGCGCGATGAGGCTGCGCAGGATCGCGTGCGAGCCGCCACCGAGTTCCTTGATCCCGGTAAGTTTGCGATCGTTGTAGTCAACGGAAGCTGGCTAACATGGCTATTTTTTCTCCAGGCGATGCACGGGCACGCAGGTTCGTCGATTTGACTATTTCTGCCGTTATGGCTCTAACCAGCTAAAACAGTTATCGCGCCGAGATTGTGGTGATGTTAAATCGGGGATTACGACGCCTCACTGTGCGTTATCTACTCCCTGGAATGGTGGGAGAAATTGCTGATGGTCTCGTAGGTCAGCATCGATGAAATCCGAGCACACAACCGCGAACTTGCCGAAGGGTATACAAACATCCGTCTTTTCAGAATTCAAAAGCCACATTGCTCATTCTATAATTGACTAGGCTTCTCACCACCCCCTTCGACTACTCGCAGGCCTTCGACCGGGCTCTCAAAGATGTTGTCAAATCTCTGCCGAATAGGCCTAGCAAGGAGACGGCGGATGAAGTGGTATGTTATTCAATTGCTTGATCCTATTTTCCACCCATGATGGAAACTAACAGCTAGCGCAACAGAACTACTACTGTGCCTATGTCGGAGCATTCGGCGAATTTTCTTGCAACCCCCGTACATTGGGATCTCAACACTTGAATCGCATGATATCCCTCGAGGGTATTGTGACAAAATGCTCTCTGGTTCGACCTAAGATCATCCAGAGTGTGCACTACAGCGAGAAGAAGGACCGTTTCCTAGCGAGAAAATACCGTGATCAAACTATGACTGCAAGCGGTGCGACGAGCTTGAATGTCTACCCGCAGGAAGACGATGAAAAGAATCCGGTGAGTGCGAATACTACGAAAAGGAATAGCAAAAGTTGTTCTCTAACTTTGTGTCAAGCTTATCACCGAGTACGGTTACTCGACCTACATGGACCACCAGAGTATCTCGATTCAAGAAATGCCCGAGCGGGCTCCGGCCGGTCAGCTGCCTCGAAGCGTCGATGTCATTCTCGATGATGATCTGGTGGATAAGGCCAAGCCCGGTGACAGAATCCAGCTCGTCGGTATCTACCGCACCCTTGGTAACCGCAATGCCGGCTCTGGATCGTCTACCTTCCGTACTATCGTGATGGCCAACAACATCATTCAACTTTCCTCAAATTCCGGTGGTGGCATCGCGCAAGCCACCATCACCGACACCGACATTCGAAACATTAACAAGATCGCAAAGAAGAAAAACGTCTTCGACTTGCTGTCCCATTCTTTGGCGCCCAGTATCCACGGACATGACCACATCAAGAAGGCTATTTTGCTCATGCTGCTTGGAGGTATGGAGAAGAATTTGGACAACGGTACTCATCTTCGTGGTGACATCAACATTCTCATGGTTGGTGATCCTTCGACTGCGAAGTCTCAATTGCTTCGCTTCGTGTTGAACACTGCTCCGCTGGCCATTGCCACGACCGGTCGAGGCTCTTCCGGCGTTGGTTTGACCGCGGCCGTGACCTCTGATAAAGAGACCGGTGAACGTCGCTTAGAGGCTGGTGCCATGGTCCTCGGTGACCGTGGCGTGGTGTGTATTGACGAGTTCGATAAGATGAGTGATGTGGACCGTGTCGCAATCCACGAAGTCATGGAACAACAGACCGTCACGATTGCAAAGGCCGGTATACACACCAGTCTGAACGCACGATGCAGTGTCCTGGCTGCCGCCAACCCTGTCTACGGACAATACGATCCGCACAAGGACCCGCATAAGAACATTGCTCTTCCCGATTCTCTCCTTTCCCGTTTCGATCTTCTCTTCGTTGTTACCGATGATATCGAGGATGCGAAGGATCGTACGATTTCGGAGCATGTTCTGCGCATGCACCGTTACCGCCAGCCCGGAACCGAGGAAGGTGCCCCTGTACGAGAGCAGCTTAACCAGACTCTGGGCGTAGGGATTGAAGATCGGCAGGATGCCAACCAGCCTACGGAGGTCTTTGAAAAGTTCAACGTCATGCTTCACGGTGGCATGGTCCCCACTGGCCGCAGCGGCCGCAACAAGAACATGGAGATTATCAGCATCCCATTCATCAAGAAGTACATCCAGTACGCCAAGTCCCGAGTCAAGCCCGTTCTGACCAAGGGTGCTGCCGACCACATCATTGCCGCTTACTCGGCACTACGAAACGACGACCTCTTGGGCAACCAGCGCCGTACTTCTCCCATCACACCGCGTACGCTTGAGACGCTAATCCGTCTATCTACCGCCCATGCCAAGGCCCGTCTGTCGAACCGGGTCGATGAGCGAGATGCCGAGAACGCCGAAGCCATTCTGCGCTTCGCTATGTTCAAGGAAATTGTGGAGGTTGGCCGCCGCAAGAGACGCAAGATGGCCACCTTCGATGACGACGAGGACGACGAGAGCGACCCGGACGACGATGACGAGGACGAGAACACAGCCACCCCAGGTCGGGTTCCCACAACACGATCCCGGGGTGCCGCCAGCTCTACAGTCCCAGATGACGATCCAGACAGTCTGTATACAGCCAGCCCGGGCGCCCAGCGTACTACACGATCCAGCCAGAACACCCGTACCCAGACACAGACCGAGTCCCAGATGTCTGTGGCGTCTTCCCAACCAGCCTCGCAACTCGTGCAGTCCCAGACCGACGACTCGCAGTCTACTGCTGCACCGGCTCAACCCATCACTCCAGCTCGTATGACCGTTTTCCGCCAGACCCTGGGTTCTCTCATGACTCGTGTCTTCGCCGACAGCGATATGGTTGGGGTCGATGAAGTGATCGAAGCTGTCAATACCGCTATTCGCGAGTCCCCAACCCTGGGTGCTGCGCATGTCTTCTCGCGCCCCGAGGCCATTCAGGCTCTGGGTGTGATGAACGAGCAGAATCTTCTGATGTGAGTAACCCTGCCTTTCTATATTCCTTTCTGAGAAAAAAATCACTGACTTGATTATCAGGTACCTCGGAGGGGAGGACGAAGGTGTTTACCGGGTCTAAGGTTACATTTCACCTTGACCTTCATCTTTGAAAGAATTGGAGATATTGTGAGGACTGGGTCCTGTTTACGAGCATGCTTCTGAGTTGTTGCATTGGGATGATATCATGTTTCTCTTCTGTATGGAGTATGGAGTTGACGAATGGAGATGGATCAGGCTCGATTCGTCAGGAATATATGCATGTTTCGATTCCAAAGCTACCAGCCGTCCACGTACTTGTAAAAGGTCAATCATCAATCATCGAACATGAACAGATACCAGAGACACGGGGCATGTTTACAGGAACTTTGGACGGATATTACGGCAACTTGCACGGACTAATGTTATACAATAATGATTTATAGCTGAAAATACAGGTTGTGGTATCTATAAAAGGGGTAAAATGCTGGTGCAGATCCAGGACACAGAATGGAGCTCTCCAACAACACCATGCCATGTAGGGTAATATAGAGATTGAAGAAAAGCGAACAGATACAGATACTTCTAGACATGATTCGAGTCGAATACCGGAGTTGGTGAAGGCGCCCTATCCTTCTCGCTGATGGGCACGATGCCAGAATCATCGGACGAGAACGACGGTGTCCGTACACCTTCGCGAATCTGGGCCTGTGTCAGAGGTGACAGACCACGACGCAGACTCTTGGATCCCTTTCGGTTCCGTTGCTGTGGGCTAGCTTCAGACACTGAGGGAGTGGTGCTTCCACGCCGCGGGTGGCTAGATGTCGAGGAGCGGGAGGGTGGTCGGTCCTCGACATCGACAGGGGTGGTGCTGCGAGATGAGGTGCGTGAATGGGACGACTCGGAGCGGGTACCGCGACGGATAGAAGGTGCACGATGCTCTTGGCCGAGCTTAGAGGAGATGGATGGCTGATGTTGGTGGTGAGGATGGAGAGGATGAAGTCTATGCTTGGTTTCTGGGTCGAGTGACCGATTGAGTGTAGCTGCCACCAAACGACGGCGCTGAGAAGCGCGCCAGCCCAATCCGATCCACCAGAGCCAACCGCCTTCGCTCTGGGCGAGCTGGCGCTCGCGCTCGCGCATTCTATGACGCAGCCGAGCTCGGCGCTCATTCTCCTTCTCCCAGAAGTCGGTGCGGTAGTCCTCCCAATTCTCGCGGAACTCTGGTGAAAATGATTTCGGTAGCAAAAGCAAACGAATATAGTCACCACCGGGACTCAGGTCTTCTTCTACCAGCCCGGACTCGGTATCGCCACCGTTATAGTACTGCTGGTAGTGCCGACTACCGCGCTTCTCGGAGGGGTGACGCTCGACGAAGTGAAAGTTGCCCGCTGGGGAGGGAAAGAAGGGTGCAGAAAAGGGAAAAAGGAACGAGATGTAAGAAAATAGTTCCTGCCACCAGGGACCACGGATCACAATGATCTTGGTGTTCATGACGCGGAGGCCGCGATTGGAGACGGCGAGCCAGCGCCGGGGCCAACGGATTCCACGCTCCCATTGCCCTGTGCCCCAGACCAACAGAGCCGTCACCACCCCACCAAGCAGGGCGACTTTCTCTCCCATTTCAACCACCCAATATACGGAGCCACCAACACCGCGGCCATCTTCTCGCGGGCGGAGGAACAGTGCGTATGTGAAGTAGGCAAGCCATGCAACCAAGAGGAGCAGGAAAAATGTGTTTTGGCGGCGACGTTCGCGTAGAGCTAGATATTGTGCTCGGAGTGATGCTTCGAGGATCAACAGATTTAAGTAAATCTGGGGCGGAGATGATGGTAGCGTAGCGAGCGGATCTGGCGTTGAGGAAGGCGGGGAGGTAGATGAGGCATGTATTGGCTCTGGCGTAGGTGCCCGAGCTTCGGGCACTGGGGCGCCCTTGACGATCCGGTCCAAGGGCGTCGTCATGATGTAAATAGTCACACAACTATCAACGGCCGATGCGGCCCAGCGTGATCGTCATGGTGAAGAAGGAGGAAATCAGAAGGGGGGGGGAAGTTGGGGCTGTTTGTCATGTTTGCATCCGTGGGAGAGGCTGAAGTTGGTCTCTTTGAATCTTTGGCATGTTTTCCGTAAAGGAAATCATATCAGAGCAAGATATTGAGCTGCTCCCTGTCCTTGTGACAACCTGCTGGATCTCGAACTATCCCATTGTATAAAAGACTATTTCTTCCTGTCAGAACCTCGGTCTCTGCGCCCTGTGAGGGTAAAGAGTTCTCCGCTCGAACAATACAAGAATCCAAAGTACGGCAGAACATCCGTCCTGCCTGTTTTGAGTAAGACGGTATGAAAAATGAAATCGTATAGTCACACATAACCCGAGGAGACCTGTAGAGAGCGCTTGATATTCCACATGTAGATATGTGCAGATCAGATTTGCCTATGATGTCCACGGCGGTCACTCAGTAGACCGCCTTTGCCCACTTTTCCTTGTATACGCCTTTTCCTTCTCTCTCCCTCATAGGGCTGTTGCGCCTTTGCTGCTACTCTCGAATTGTAATTCTTCTACCTGTGGGCATCTTTGGCTTTCTCCCGTCTTCCACAGATCTTGCGTATGCGCCTGACTGCCTGTCGGGGTTAAGCCACGCCGCTTGTCTCCGAGTCTTAAACGCGCAGTCCATGAGCCTCGTCTCTCAAAATCTACCTTTAACAAGATCCATCGGTCCGTCTAGCTCTCGTATAGTCAATATTTCTCGACTCATTCTTCTCCCAGTCTCGCGACGCTGGGCGCATACTCCGTGCCCCGTCCACCTTGCCACTTACACTTTCTGCCGGCCATCCTCAACAATGGCATCCGAATCATGGAATTCGTCCGAGTCGGATCGCGAAAACGGACAGCGCAGAGATAGTATGCATGTCCGAGAAGGCACCCCGTACGCCGCCCGCGCTGCTGCTGGCGCTGCAGCCGCCAGTTCTTTCTTTCCGTTGGGATACCGCGAAGGTTTTAGCCAATGGGTAAGTAAACCGTCCGGAGCATGCGCCCATTGGGTATCCTACTAAGTGAAAGCCTAGTGGGCTCGTCTCCCTGCTGCAGCTGCAGAGCACAAAGTCCTTTCCTTTCTTCCCTACCTACCTCAGCAGCCCCCGACCCACCTCCAGACCGGTAACACGGCGGACTTTCCCAGCGGTGCGACACCGAGCAGTTTGAAGACTGCGGACCACAACCAGCAAGGCGAGATCTCCACCAACTCCCTCGATGATCCCTATGGCCCTCGTCGGTGGAGCTCTAGCATGGTGGAGCTGAGTGGCAAAGATCGGGCTCTCAACGAGTTCTCCGTAGAGCGCGTTGGCGAGACTGCAGACCAACATTTGGTTATGCTTCACGGCTACGGTGCCGGTCTTGGCTTCTTCTACAAGAACTTTGAGCCGCTCAGTCGACTGAAGGGCTGGCAACTGCATGCTTTGGACATGCTGGGCATGGGCCGCAGTACACGGCCGCCCTTCAAAATCAAGGCCAAAGAAAGAGAAGAGGCCATTCGGGAAGCCGAGGCGTGGTTCGTTGATGCGCTCGAGGAATGGCGCGTTAAGCGCAAGATCGACCGGTTTACCCTGCTCGGCCACAGTCTGGGTGGTTATATGGCTGTCGCCTACGCGCTCAAATACCCTGGCCATCTCAACAAGCTTATCCTGGCGTCTCCGGTGGGTATTCCGGAGGACCCGTACGCAGTGACAGCGGGTGTCCCCGAGCCGTCCGAGTCCACGCTCGCCAATGAGCTCACCCAGGACCAAAGGGAAATCACCTCATCTGCCGCCGTCCCGGGAAGCGAACCCAAGACCAGCGATGGCAGCTTTATCACGGGCCGCAATCCCGCACCCGAGGTCCAGAATCAGCCGCCGCGCCGCAACATGCCTAAGTGGTTTGCCTATCTGTGGGACGCCAACATTTCTCCCTTCAGTCTGGTGCGATGGACGGGTCCCCTGGGTCCCCGGATCGTGTCGGGTTGGACCTCACGCCGCTTCTCCCACCTCCCAGCCGAGGAGGCCAAGGCACTCCACGACTACTCATATTCCATCTTCAGTCAGCGCGGCAGTGGCGAGTATGCCCTAGCATACATTCTGGCCCCCGGTGCATTCGCTCGCAGCCCTCTCATCCGCCGTATCCACGGAGTCGGCCGGCAGATCATCCAGCCGGACCCTTCTTCCTCTCCCTCTCAACCCACCACCCTGGCCCAGTCCGCAGCCACCGCATTAGCGCCGGCCGATGCGCCGAGCACCAACCCAGTTCCCTCATCTGATGCCCCAGTTCCCGAACAAGAGCCTCGCCGTGAAAAGGGCCTGCCGATCGTGTTCATGTACGGTGACCACGACTGGATGGACGTCTCAGGCGGCCACGCCGCCTCAGCGCGCCTCGAGGAAGCAAAGGAGCGCGCCTTGGCTAACGCCACGCCAGAAGAGCGTCGGGAGGACCAAGGTTCCGCCAAAGTGGTCGTCATTAAACGAGCCGGCCACCATCTCTACCTCGACGGGTGGGAAGAATTCAACGATGTCGTTCTATCCGAAATGGAAGAAGTCAGTCGACGCGAGAGAGCGTCGTGAGCCCTACAGTGAGTCATGGCGTTTGTCATGAGTAATGGTCTACGAGATTTCGGAGCATGCTTGGATTCTCTTCTCCGGAATTCTGTGATTCATTCCGAACTCGGGATCACGATTGCAGATTATCCTGTGCGTTTAATTTTCATGTATACATATTCGCTAGACATAAATTTTGAGAACATTCCTTAGTTATCATGCAAGTCATTCCTATCGTAGCCATATCTTCCAGTATCAAGTTTATGTGCTCATCCTCGTTCTCCGAATACTGCTCTCGAATGAGGCCTTGAGATACTCCGCCTCCAATGCCTCACACTGGTAGGAGGATAATGCGCCACTAGCCGGGTCAATGCATCGACGCATCACGGTCTTCACTTGACAATCCAGTGCGTGGAGTCGTGTTCCCACTCGCGCTGGGGCTTTCCATTCCTGGAGATGAAAACGAGGGCATGTACCACGATCCACGACGCGGGATATCAAAGTATCCACCATTTCCAACAATATTATCCGTAGAACTAGCAGTTCCCTCTCTAGACGGTCCATTTGAATACCGACCAAGTGGTCGTGACTGCGCCTGAGAGTACGGCTGCGGCGTCATGAAAGGACCAATACACGACGCAGACGACGACAAATCTCTCATCTGACCCTGTCTCGTCGAAAGCGCGAGAGAAAGACCTCCAGTACGATGTTGGGTCAACGAGGAAGTCGTATGTGAACGATGATGATGTCGTCCAGAATGCTGGGCGTGATATAATCTCGACGAAGCAGGCATGGAGGCATGGAAATTGCTCACGGGACTATGTACGTTTGACCTTAGAGGGATGACTTGCGATGGAAGTTCAAGTCTATCGTTTAATGATAGCCATGCGCGCTCATCAGCGTCAATTTCGCCATCGACTTCAATATCTTCGCTACTCGGCACCGAGGATGATGTAGAACTTGGTTTCTCGTGAGACCCACGTCTCTTGCGATATGAGCGCCAGCCGCCGACGCCTTCGAAGTCTCGACTTTCGTCGATGAAGCGGGTGGGTGGATTATGTGCTTCGGCTATGCTGTGTGTTTGGTTTTTCTGCTTGGGCGTATTTTCATCATGGGTACTAATGCCCAGAGTTAAGAGAGAGTCATTACTTCGAGCTGGGAGGGGTCCATAGGATGAGTTTCTTCTCGAGATGATTGGTGAAGGGGGCTCGGATGGTGCGAATGTCAGAAAGGATGAAGACGATGCTGGGAGAGTGAAGAAGTTGACTAGTAATGCTAGCACCAGCTCGATGTATACGAAACCAAGACGGATACATAGCGTGAGCAGGGCAAAGGAGATGGTCAACCAGGCAGAGAAGAGGAGTGGGATCGAGACGAAGCCCAGGACCGGCAACGCCAAAACGGTTTTCATGAGATGGCACATCGAGGGACGAGCCTCGTAGAGAATGTGGAAGAGAAATCATATTTGTTCATGTAACAAGTTTATCTACTTTGGGGATGCATGTGACATCCCCACTGACATCATCTGGAGACCGGGTTCATTTGTTCTTAATGTTCGATATAATCTGTCACCATGTCAGAGCATCATGACTTTCCCTGGGATATCGGCATTTATGATGCCCATTGTCACCCCACTGATACCATGGCCGCCGTGGCCGACATCCCCGCCATGAAAGCCAAGATGCTGACCATCATGGCAACGCGCGGAGAAGACCAGGAGCTCGTGCTACAAACAGCTCAGTCACTCAATGGAAGCAACGAAGCTCAACAAGTCCTGCCCTGCTTCGGGTGGCATCCATGGTTCTCACATCAAATCGTGGACGACACACAACCAGGTCCACAGCAAAAAGAAGCCCACTACACAGCCGTCCTCACGCCATCACCCGACCCGGAGTTCATAGACCACCTTCCAGGGCCGAAACCACTCTCGGCTCTAATATCAGAAACCAGAGGCCGTCTACAGCTATTTCCCAACGCCCTCGTAGGAGAAATCGGCCTAGACAAGGCATTCCGACTACCCGATATTTGGACACCGCAAGATTTGGAGAGTCGAGATAACCAGCTGACGCCTGGATCACGCGAAGGACGACCTCTCTCACCGTACAAGGTGAAGATGGAGCATCAGCGGACGGTATTAAGGGCACAGCTCCGACTTGCTGGGGAAATGGGACGGCCGGTCTCAGTGCATAGCGTACAAGCGCACGGAGCAGTCTTTGACTCGTTGAAGGAGCTGTGGAAGGGCCACGAACGGCCTGTGATGTCACGGCGGCAAAGAGCAAGACAGCAAGATGCAGAGGAAGCACTTTCTGATGACGGCTATGAGGGTGCAAAGGAGGGTAAATCTAAACCCTCCACAACCCCATTCCCTTCACGCATATGCATGCATTCATACTCTGGGCCTGTGGAGCCGATACGCCAGTTCCTGAACAAGTCGAATCCGTCCGATGTCTATTTCTCTTTTTCGGCGGTGATCAACTTCAGCGAGCCGCAGGCACGGAAGGCCTGCGATGTGATCAAGGCGTTGCCGGATGATAGGATTCTGGTTGAGAGCGATTTGCATGTTGCGGGGCCGCATATGGATCAGTTGTTGGAGCAAGTGACAAGACAGATCTGTGATTTGCGAGGGTGGGAGTTGCGGCACGGGGTGCAGCAGCTTGCAGAAAACTGGAGACGTTTTGTCTTTGGCTGAAATGAACTGCTATACGGTCTAGCGATGGTGCATTTACGTGAAAGCCTGGTTTTGTATATAAACAAGTGATAGTAAAATGCCTAGGTGAACCCCGTAGATATTCAATTATCTAACAATATATAACTTCTATCGAAGGGTGTAGTCGTGGACGACATGGTATCGTGTGCGAAGCTTATGTAGAGCCTCGCGCAAGTCCGTGCTCTGCGTATCTCGTCTCGTCGTGGGGCCACAGAAGCCTGTGGAGGAGGACATAATGTTGGAAAGAGTCCCGGGCTTATCGAAAGCTCAGGATTAGATGGCTTGGAGAATGATATGCTGCTCAGGGCCCAATAAAACCTGGAGACAGCATCGGGTATAAAACAAAAGAGAAGAGGCTAGCCGGGAATCCAGCCTCCATCCTGCATGAGGTCCGCCATGGGGGTATCCTGCCAATAAATCTGCCGCCATTCGTCTTCCAATTCCATGAGTCCTTCCATGGGCATGGGGTGGGGCAATTCGGAATCTGCAAAGGAGAAGAGCTGTCTCCAATCTGGATAGTCGCGTGTCTGCTCCATCGGATCTACCTGCATGGTATTGGCGTATGGGTCGTTTCGTTCCAGTGGGCCAACATTGAGCCTAAGCGGTGCAGTAATCCAGTTGTCGAACTGTGGTTGTGGTGGTTGCGGCGACAATGTGGTTCCTTGCATGGGCGTATGGCTGGATTCTGGGGTGGGAACACCAAAGGAAAGCGGCCGCGGTGTCTGTACAGCCTGCATGGCCGCTGTCGGAGCGGGTGTCGTAACTGGCATCTTATTGGCAGTACCGTTATACGGCTTGGATCGATCGCTGGTAGCCGTGCGCAAGTCTTCCTGGAGACGCTTGGAGTCTTCGAAGAGTCGCAGGATTGTGCCTGCGTGGACCCAGTATTGAGCGAGTTCCCGAAGCGAATAAGATGCCGAATCGAAACGACGCAGAGCATTGATCGCCAGGACCGGATTGGAGAACCGAAGCTCGACCCGAACTTGGATCATGGCTGTGAAGAGAGTATGGACACCCGTGTACCACAGGAACTTTAGACGGTCGTTGATTCTAAGCTCTTCAAAGATGGAGGCGATGACTCCAGCAGCAGCACTGCAAATTTCCGCGTCGTGCGGACCGTAATCGTCAGAGTACGCAGAGGCTCTTGGATGAGGCCGGTGCAGCAAAATCAGAAAGTTGTTATAGGTCAAATGGAGCATAGCGGACCAAGGATCCATGTCTGATGCTCGAAGACGCAAGTTGTCAGGAAGCTTCAATGACCAATTTGCCAACGACTCATCGGCGTCTTGGAGAACAGCCTTGCGTCGTTCGTCAGTAGCACGCAGCCCGAACCGATCCCGAATGAGATACGAGATCATGGTGCATAGCTCTGTAAAATGAATTACAAAATCGGATTGCACACGAGGACCACAGTTCTCGAAATCAGCAGGTGTCAGGGGGGACACATCAGAGTCATCCAAGTTGATAGCTTGTGGACGACCATAAGAAAGTGAGACCATCACATCGAATTGCACCATGATGAACCAAACTCGTCTCCACATCCGCCTGTCCCGCGTAACAAAACTACTGGATACAGGGTTGCGGTGCATTCCAAGCCCGGTAGCGATTCGTGCAGCCACACCTACCCAAAAGTGAGCATCTGCGGCTACGTCGTCGTCGGCGCTATCCGAGTGCCAAGTCAAGAGCAGCGCTGCTTGAACGAGAATATCTCGATTACGCTCGATGCGGTTGTCGAAAAGGTACTTGGTGCGACGGAAAAAGATTTCTTTGAGTGCATCGCGCTCAACTTTCGGGCGGGTGATGTGCGCTCCAACAAGCAGAATAGCTTGAAGCAGCAAGATTGGCGGGGGATCTGCCGGGTCTCGATTTCGATACTGTGTCATGAACAGGTCTTCGTCGACGATCGGATATCCTGGATTGACGTAGGTAAAATAGGCCTGCACCAGTTCATCTGCCAGAGCCGGCTCGGGTAGAGTCAACGCATCCATCAACAGCTGGTCATGAACGGCTTTTGTCTGTCGCCGTGGAATCTCATTGCTTGCAAAGTGGTATACATTGTCGTCCTGATCTCGTTGTTGGCGAATCAGGAAGGACATGTTCGAATGCTCATGCCCCACATAAAATGCGCGCACGCCTCTCTGTATTTCTCTTCTGCCGGATTCTTCCTCATCAATGAGCTTAACGAGGTGCTGTTCCATCTCCGTATGTGCCTCATGGGCATGCGACAGATCTGGGCCTCGGCCAAAATTCTCCGGTCCGGCATTGGATAGGAATCTTTGTTGCGGGAGATTGTTTGCAAGTGTTGTCCCGGGGCCACCTTGGAAAGCAGTGGGGAAGCTTGGCGGCTGCGACGTGCCGGCCGATGTTGGCGGGTTGGCGGCGTGATCAGATATCGGTAGAGGCCGAGATCGGATCGGAACGGGGTCGAGGATCGAACGTACTGCAAGACGCTTTTTCTTTTCGTGGATGCGGCAGTCGACTTTTCCAGATGTGCGACAGTTTGTGCAGGGGATTCCAACCATACGGGCATCGCAACGGACCTTGCGACGGTGGCAGTGGACACAGGCGGCGGAGCCTTTTTTTACAGTTACCGGTCAGCAATTTTGAGATCTACACCGTAGTGTTGGAAGGTCCAAACGCGAAATAAGAGCTCCTCAGAGCTCCTGAAATCGTGAATTGAGAGCAGGATAAGTCATCGCGAAGCACTTACCCTGTTTGCGCTTGCTCACCCCATCGCCCGGGAGCGGCGAGGAGGCGTTATCGTTGACGGAGGACATGGCAGGAGGACCATCGACATCATTCCATGTGCGATCTGGCCACGGCTCTGCATTATTCTCGGGTTTATCACGTCAGGTTCATGGCATCGTGTTAAACGATTGCCGAAGGTGACTCAATGCGACTGGGGAAAGCGAAAAGTTCGGGAAGTCGAAGGACCGCAGTGCGGGATCGGGTCCGGTGGAGCCTCACGTGGATGCGGAGAAGGGCGATTACGTAATGGCGCGAAAACCCTCGACCCCTATGAATCGGAGTATGTGCATCTTGCGATTCTAGGTATAGATGAGAGTAGACTATAGGAATATAGGAATAGACAGACATTAGCAATACGTGGCCAGTCACGATGTTTGATAGCGGGCTTATCGTACGCGCGCCTGAGCGAAGACCAAACCTCTTTAGGAAGTATAGGAAGTACGAAACACACCAGGTATCGAGGGTTGGAAAAGACTTCAGTCCTAAATACAAATTTACCTAGATCATGTATCCGCCCATAATTCCCCAAAACTCCAGATCTGTTGAGACTCGGTCTCGCAAAAGCATGAAAACGCAAACAGCCGAGACCCTTTGTCCCCCGAACAAAGTATGACCGATCATGTCGCCAACATATCAGCATAGGACGCCGACAGACGGTGGAGAAAGAAACCAAGGACGCCTGCACGCCTCCCGCTTCCATCCTTGGACAAAAGGTAACATTATGTCTCAATTGATTTAGTAAGAATCTCCCCCAGCGCCATTATGAGGCTGGCCAACCATAGCGGGATAGCCATATGCAGAGGCATCTTGCTCAGACGGGTCCATGCTCGGGTTCATGATGCTGTTTGCACTCTCCGCACCCTCGGGGAAACGGCCTTGGGCGGCTCCGACGGGACCACCTGCGCCATAGCCGCTGCTTGGGGGTCGGTTTTGGTTCTCGCCTCGTGCAGATTGGGTCTCGAATGCTGTCAGCACGGGCTGTAAAATGGCAGGGCAGAATAGTACCTACCTCGCGATACTTGGAAAGGTAAATCTTAAGAGCCTCGGCGTAGTTCTCAAAACCAAGCGAGGTCATCGCAAAGAGAATATCCTCGCCGTTGACGGTCTTGCGCTTCTCTTGCTGACATTTTTCCGAAGCTGCTCAGGCTATCAGTCGATCATCCATATTTTATGAAATAAAGCAAGAAACCCACCCTCACTGGTGATGAACGAGATGAACTCGCTCACGCATTCTTGCATGCACTCCTTGGCTTCCTTTGCTATCTTCGCATTTTCGGGCAAAGCCAACTTCATGATACGCGCAACTGTATAGCGTTGAGATTAGCATGGTCAATTCTCAGTCACCATTCGCAAAGCAAAGAGCGCTCGTAGAGGAAACAATGCGACAGCCATGTTACTGAGATGGAAAACGTTCGCCATCAAGTCCCCTCACTTGCACAACATCTTCTCGAATAAATGAAACTGGTCGAACGGAAGGAGACAAAAGGATTATGAAAACGGGCGACAAGAAAAAGCTTCTGGAGAGATGATTAAAAGGCGGGGTCGGCGAGAAAGATTAAACGGCAGTGACGAACCAGCAGCCAGGTACGCGCAAATCAGATCAACAGAAAACCTGCAAGGAGACGCAACTAACCATTTGCAATCGGGAGCCACCGATCTTGTTCCTTCACCTCGAACTCGCCCTGTCCATGTGCTAGGTCTTGCTGATCTTTGTCCATTTGCTCCTGTTCTTCACCCGATTGCATGTCGGGTTCAACCTCCGGCTCCTTCGAGGGCGAGGCCGACGACATGATTATGAGTGGTTCGGATTTCGCGCAGGTCCTTTGGGCGACAAGGGCTGGTTGGCTATGCTGGGCAGGACCACGTCAGATCTCTGAACTGGCGCGCAATCGGCTGCAACGCAGAAGCCCAATATTTACTGGGGTCAAAGGAAGGCAGTGCAGTGGCTGGGTACTAACGGCTTCACAACAACCTCGGGCAGTTGGCAGCGTCAACCGAGTGGGGGGATTTGGCAATAATGCGAGCGTGAGCTATAATTTGCGACGCGCGCAACGACCCGATTAGTCTGGGGTTCCGGTTTAGGGATAGATCGAATAGGGCTCGAGGGGGGATGAAACGCGATCGCGTCGCACTGCTGCAGCGCGAATACCAATGCGCGGCTCATAAGTTGGGTTGAATGGACCTCATGAGCTGCGCTGACGCGGGAAGCAACAAGGGTGGGTCGGGGATTGGGGTGAGGGGGAAGCCCAGCGAACAGTCGCATGCGCAGAGTAAAAAAAAGCCGGGGGAATTATGGACTTACGGTCGCTGGGGTAAATAAAAACCGAGGGAGTAGATGTCAAATTATCCGATTCGTTCTGAGTGGAAAATGATCAGGGCGCTGTGAGTTGCAAGTGGTTGGAGGGTCCGCGTTCATCCAGGCTGAGGTCAATTGGCGAACCAGAACTCCCTGAGCGCAGGAGGCTTTCGGTTGGTTCCTTACCAAGTAGGTGTGGACAGTTCGAGAAAAAGGGTCCACCACAGCAAACAGCTGATACAAAGTCTCGATGAACTTGAGAATCAACACGAATGAACGATATAAGTCAACGGTTTCCAAACGGAAGAAGGCAAAAGCAAAGAAGAAGGGGAAGTCGTCCGATCGCGGAAGGCCTCAGGCAGTATTTCCGGTACTGAATTTACATTACATACTTTGAACATATGTACACCACAATTTTCACGATGAATGGTATTACGAATACCGTCATGAAATGCACGGAGATCCTGTGTTTGATACATTCAAATAATATCCATGAAAATAATAAGATGTTAACATATGTCGGCTGTGACATCCCCTGCTGATTTTCCCGGCTGGTTGGGTTGCTCAGGCCCTGATGAAACTGGTCTGCAGACTCGGGCACTCGGGCTTGCATGCAGGCGAAACTCGAAACTGTTGGAATAGCAACGATAAAACCCGGTATTTAGGGGTTGGATCTCTCTAAGTAGACCTTGTGATTTGATGCTAGAAGTAGTGATGCAAAGACGGTAGCCCGGATTGAATGCATACTCGACATTGTACTGAATGCCAGGTCATGTATTATTTTTGGAATTTTCAGCCGGTTATGATTAAAAAAGCATGCTAGATTTTGTCGTTTTGTACCATTCCCGCAAACGCCGAAAGTATCTTGCTCACACGCTCAGATAGATCCCAGAGAAAGCTGGGAATCAACATGCACAGGGGTGATTGACTCTGCTCAGGGCTGCACAACTTGAATATTGTTCTTCGCCTGTAGCACACGCAAAACGGTCAATATCTAGTCGTGATCTCTTCATTAAGATATACGAGTGCCTCGCTCCGGTTGGAGGATATAGGCCCTCGTGAATGGGAATGCGCTCACCTTCCAGGTATCCAACTCGGCCTGCTTTGACTTGTACTGCTTCAGCATCTCCTCGAGCACTTGTTTCAATCCATCCGAGTTCGTTTTTAGGGTCGGGAGAACGTCTTTCACCGTGCGCTCAACCAAAACTCCGTTCACCATCCGGAAACATTTCCGATCTTCGGAGAGAGGGTCCAATGTTTCAATGACAAGCCTATAATTATGGCATATTAGCATCCATGTTCATCCAAGAGCCGAGTCGAGTGTTCTCAAGAGCGAGTCCCTCGTGGACTGTGAACCCGTCCTGAGGGCATGGAATCGCTGGGCCCTGGGTCCCCAAAACTCACTTGTGTTCCTCGGCCTCCTGCTCAATATCACCGATCTTCTGTGCGAGTTGTTGGAGGGTGTTCTTGAAGTTTGAGTATTGGAGCTGCAGCTCTGTACCAGGGGAGAGGAGGTTAGCTATCGCACTGTCCAGTCGTACAACGCTCTGGGAATGGCTTACCCTGCTGTTTCTTGGGGTCCACTTGCTGTTGGCTAGCCATGGTGATGGTGTGAGGGCTCGAGACAATGTGGCGTAGGGAGCTCAAAAGTTGAGATGACGATGCGGGGCGCTTGCTTGATTTCGCGGGCTCGGCAGCCACTATGGGATGCCGCCTACAATGCAATTCCCAACAGTAAGTTCAGAAGCACATTCTAGATAGGCAATGTTCGAGATACCCAACCCATGCAATAAATTCTATTTACTTTCTCATCTAAAATACGGCCATACACACGACTATTTATCTAGAAACAGGAATGCTTCACGTGACTGATAAGAGTTTGCATTGTTTGCTCATATATTCCAACCGCTGGACAGTCGCCATGCGAGCTTGAACTTCTTCCAGACATCGACTCACTCCGATTTCGGTGGACCTGGCCTGTGGATCAGGTCATTTATTTCATCATGGCGCGCGACGAGATGGGACCACCAGCCAAAAGGCAGAAGAGCTCTGGGAACCTCCCACCTCAGCTGCGAGACGCGAAACGCAAGGACATCGACAACTGGGAAACCAATCGCATGCTCACATCGGGTGTTGCGCAGCGAAGAGACTTCGATGGCGACTTTATGCCCGAGGACGAGGAGGCGACTCGAGTTCATTTGTTGGTACACGACCTCCGACCACCTTTCCTCGATGGCCGCACGATCTTCACCAAGCAACTCGAGCCGATCTCGGCCATTCGGGACCCTCAGAGTGACATGGCCGTCTTCAGTCGAAAGGGGAGTAAAGTCGTTCGAGAGCGCCGGCAACAGCGCGAGCGGCAGAAGCAGGCGCAGCAGGCGACATCCATGGCTGGCACTGCCTTGGGCAATTTGACGGGCGTCAATGAGGACGAGGGTGATAGTGCTGTTGCGGGGCCGGTCGAGGAAGTCTACAAGGGTGGTGGAAACAAGTTCGCCCAGCATCTGAAAAAGGATGAAGGCGGCGCGAGTTCGTTCAGTAAAAGCAAGACGTTACGCGAGCAACGCGAGTTTCTGCCTGCCTTTGCAGTGCGCGAGGATCTCTTACGAGTTATCCGGGATAACCAGGTCGTGGTCGTTGTGGGCGAAACGGGATCTGGAAAGACTACCCAATTAACCCAATTTCTCCATGAAGATGGTTACTCCAAGCTCGGCATGATTGGGTGCACGCAGCCTCGTCGCGTGGCGGCCATGAGTGTTGCAAAGCGTGTCAGTGAGGAGATGGAGGTAGACCTCGGCGGAGAGGTGGGCTATGCTATTCGTTTTGAAGACTGCACCAGTGATAAGACTGTGATCAAATGTGAGTCCTCAAGCACAGGTCATAACATACGAGCGATCCACTGACATTCTTTTTGAATAGATATGACCGACGGTGTGCTTCTGCGAGAATCTTTGGTCCAGCAGGATCTTGATAAATACTCGTGTATTATCATGGACGAGGCGCACGAAAGAGCGTTGAACACTGATGTCTTGATGGGTCTTCTCAAAAAGGTGCTGGCTCGGCGCAGAGACCTCAAGCTGATTGTTACATCGGCAACTATGAATGCAGAGCGCTTCTCTCGCTTCTATGGTGGCGCTCCCGAATTCATCATCCCTGGCAGAACTTTCCCGGTCGACCTCCATTTCTCCCGCACGCCTTGTGAGGACTATGTCGACAGTGCAGTCAAGCAGGTCTTGGCTATCCACGTCTCTCAAGGACCGGGCGATATCCTTGTGTTCATGACGGGGCAAGAGGACATCGAGTCGACCTGTGAGCTAGTTGAAGACCGATTGAAATTGCTGAATGATCCGCCGAAACTTAGCATATTACCTATTTACAGTCAAATGCCGGCAGAGCAACAGGCAAGAATCTTCGAGAGAGCGGATGCAGGCGTGCGCAAAGTGATTGTGGCCACTAACATTGCCGAGACGAGTTTGACCGTTGATGGCATTATGTACGTTGTGGATTCGGGATACTCGAAGCTCAAGGTGTACAACCCACGCATGGGTATGGACACTCTCCAGATCACACCGATTTCCCAGGCCAATGCCAATCAGCGATCTGGACGAGCTGGTCGAACTGGTCCCGGAAAGGCTTATCGTCTGTACACGGAGGCCGCTTACAAGAATGAGCTCTACATACAGACGATCCCCGAAATTCAGCGCACGAGTCTTGCAAACACTGTGCTGCTGCTGAAGTCTTTGGGTGTCAAGGATCTTTTGGACTTTGACTTCATGGACCCTCCACCCCAAGAGACGATTAGCACATCCCTTTTCGAACTCTGGGCGCTCGGAGCTCTGGACAACCTAGGTGAACTTACTCACTTGGGTCGTCGCATGACGCCGTTCCCCATGGATCCGCCTCTCGCTAAGCTCCTTATCACTGCCTCGGAGGAATACGAGTGCAGCGAAGAGATGCTCACCATCGTCTCCATGCTCTCGGTCCCGAGCGTCTTCTATCGGCCCAAGGAGCGACAGGAAGAGTCCGACTCAGCCCGGGAGAAATTTTTCGTACCAGAATCAGACCACCTGACTCTGCTTCATGTCTATACACAGTGGAAATCGAACGGCTACTCCGATGCTTGGTGTACTAGGCACTTCCTCCACGGTAAATCGCTCCGGCGCGCCAAGGAAGTCCGCGACCAGCTCCACGATATCATGATCGCCCAGAAGATGCCCCTGGTAAGCTGTGGCACAGACTGGGACGTCATCCGCAAATGCATTTGCTCCGGCTTCTACCACCAGGCCGCGCGTGTCAAGGGGATTGGCGAGTTCATTAACCTCCGCACAAGCGTGACTATGGCCTTGCACCCTACTAGCGCACTGTACGGTCTCGGCTACGTACCAGAGTACGTTGTCTACCACGAGTTGATTTTGACTGCCAAGGAATACATGTCGACCGTGACGGCCGTTGACCCACATGTAAGTCTCCACTCCCTCTGTTCCCGTATACGCATCAACTAACCCATTCCCCAGTGGCTCGCCGAACTCGGTGGTGTCTTCTATTCCGTCAAAGAAAAGGGCTACTCGCAGCGCGATCGACGTGTCACAGAACTGGAATTCAACAAGCGCATGGATATTGAAGCACAAATGGCAGCGGATCGCGAACGCGCCGCGGCCCAAAAAGCGCGCGAGGAGGAACGCAATGATCCCACCCGCCGCAAGACGGAAGTTGAAGTCGGAGGTAAATCAGCCGTACGACGTCCCGTCGTCAAGCGGCCTGGGAAAGTCGGTGGTCTCACAGTTTCATCTTCGTCTCGGCCTGGTGCCGGCGGAGGTGGCAGCGTGGTGAAGAAACCTACGATACCCCGCCGGCCAGGACGGACATTCTAATCCTTGGGATGCGCCATAATTTGCACTGGGATATACTCATTCTTTGTACAGTACCAACACACGTCTAAATACAGCTTAAAAGCAGGTAGATCCGGGACTATTCGAATATGGAAAAGATACCCGACAGTGAACAAAGATGTCTCCAATCTACGCACACACTAAAAACACTAATCTGTAGATTATAGGTTCAAGTAAGGAACTTATCTTTATGCATATTTTGATTCTTTTTAGAAGCCACTCCATTCATCTTGCCGGAGCATACTTTGGAGTACATAGATATATCAACATTTCTGCTGAAGACACTAACATGGATCCCCAGCGTCATAGCGACTCTTGGCTGCTGCTATACAGTAGCTCCCATTTCGCAGCAGAAGAACCAATCCCAGCACCAGGAATCAGGATTGTCCAGCTCTCCATCAAACGGACCAGCGTCAGAGAAAGCGAAAGGTTATCTTGATGCTTCGGGATAATTTAACACGTCAACAGCTTAGTTGATAAAGTTGATGCAGAAGAAGTGTAGAATCAGACTTCCGAAGATGTAATCGGCAAAGGCCCTATCGAAGCGCTAGTTAGCAACCAAAACCAACGCCAATGGAAACGCAGTGTGAAATAATTTAAGAAAAGAAATAAAGACATCAAGTCCGTCTTCAACAGAAACTCACCTCTCGTGCGAATAACTAGTCACCTGCTCCTCGTCATCCTCATCCGCAAACCGAGCATTCTTTCCCTTGGAGCTAGGCTTGCTCGTACTCGGTTTGGAATCATCACTTGTCTGCATACGGAGACTGGCCGTAAGCACAAATTGGCCGACAGCGGCGCAGAAACCGCTCAGGAAGGCGTTGAAGGGCTGTAGATGGACGGGTCTGGTCAGTATATGGTTCATTTGACTGCACCGGGACATAACGAGGTCTTGGAGTCTGAAACCGCGAAGGTTAATCGAGAGGAAGACATACGTAGTTTCCTGCTAGCACGCAGTACAAGAATTGTAGGCCACCGACGAGAACTAGGAAGGCCATGAAGGCGTCAAGGAGCATTGTGCGCTGCGGTGTCGTAGTAAGATACTGTTGCCACACATGCTGGGCAATCTCGGTTGCTGAGGCATTGGTTTTCAGGGTTGTTGGGCCTGAGGAGAGAGTCGTTGGTGCCGACGCAGTTGATGCGGAGGTAGTTGAGGCCGCGTGTCGTTTGGCAGGCATGGTTGCTGGGATTGAGGGGTCGCAGTTGGGCAGGAAAGGAAGTCGTTGGAAAGTCGTCTCGGGACCGTGAGATTGGGCGCTTGGCTCCCGCGGAAATTCGACGTTGCTGGCGGATACAATGGCGTGGGGAAAGGGAAGATCAATTGATGCCAGCTTGGAGCTTCGTTATCGCGGGTCACGTGGGTGATATGGCCCACCCGCGGAGTATAACGATTCCTTAATTGAGACTACGGTTTACGGTCAAACGATGATTAGTAGCTTGGTAAAGTGATGTTTACTTGATTCTCCTCCGAGACTACTGACATAATGAGTACCATCTGGGCACCTTGCTATGGAAGTAGCCTGTTATCTACGTGTCTCTAGGGCTACGCCATGTCGCCAGGAAAAGCATCGAGTTCGCTTCCAAAGTTGCAATATTTTCAACAAATGTATGCCTCGCGACCTCAGAAGCTCTAAACATAACATCTGGAGCAACACCTAGGTGCTAGACCACATGGGCACATATAACAACGAGGAGACGTAAAAGCAAGAGGACTTGTGTTGACACATTGAATTCGTAAAACGATCATATATAGTACCGCGCAAGAAACGGACGGTACCTTCATGAATTTTCAAGAGAGAAGAGGGATATATAACAGCTTAGTGGAGGAAGAAAAAAGAGACCCATCATATAACACCATTCGATCATCATGTCGTAAAAAATGTCGAAGCAAAGCCCGAAAGGCTGCGGGTCTGCCTGAACGCCCGAAAGTCTCCCTCGATAGGAGAAAATCATGCGAACCATTCTGTAACGTGTGCACCCTTCTCAGGAACAGTCTCGTCTTCTCGTTCAACGTCCATTTGGAAATCCCGCATGACTTGGTCCCATTCTTCCCAGCTGAGAGGCGGTGCTTCGGGAAGGTTTTCCTGAGTCATGAAGGGGTCGCTCATCGGGGTGTTAAATAAGGGTAGCCCTGCCGGGGGGTTGACTGCAGAGACTGGGCCTTGGGGCGGAGGGTCGTCTAGAATGACTGGGGCTAGGAAGTTCGTGCCAGGAAAGAGGCTTTTTAAAGTATCCAACTGTCCGCTGGCCAGGTCAATGCTCATAGGATCAAGTGGAGCAGTCTGATCGGTTTGAGCTTTCGACGAAGAAGGCGAAGTAATCGGCATATGGATTTGGGGAAGGGTGTTGTGATGGAGAGTGGCGAAGCTCTCAGTGGCAGATTTCAATGGTATAGGGTCCAGTCCGCACTTGGTCCGCAGTTCTTCCTGTTGCTTGGCTCGCGTGGCTACCGCTCGTTTCATCAATGCAGCCAATGGTTGCCAGAGCATGCCTCTCTTGTGAGTGGTTTGCAGCGTCCAGTCGGAGTAAAGCGAATTAATGGCATTCCAGGCTCGGTCGGTGACAGGACCGATTGGACGAACGCATACTTCAGACAGGACGAAGGCGACGCCATGCCACTGCATATTGGTCCGAAACAGCCATCCCCATTTTGCCGTCCTAGGGTCAGCTTCGAGCAAATGGCCGAACTCGAGGACCTCGATTGCCGTGAGGAACAATCTCTCGCGAGATTCCTGGGATACATTGGTAACACGGTCTTTTCGAGTCATCGGGTGGTGAACAATCAGCCAGAGCTTTGCGAGAATGAGCCGGGCGACTGTCGCAGATGCCCAGTGGATGGGGATATCCATGTTGCAGTGTTTGATGTACCGTTCCTCGACACGGCTACTGACGATCTGTATCATTTTCTCACAACGCTCAATAGACGGGCTAGTGCCAAACATTTTAAACGCTCGACTGCCCGGGCACGAATAGTTCATTCGCCGTAAGGCCCACGTGATCTCGCAACGAACGAGACAAAACGTCACATCTGTGTAGCCCTCTCGCTCCGTGGGGGTCTCTGTCATCTCTGGGTAAATGTCGTCGTCGTTGACGTTTAGCGGGAGACGAGTATCATACATGCCGTCGTGGATGAGCGGATCGGTTCCGTGGTCCTCTGATGAGCGAATGTCCAAGAGGCAGATATGCCACCACAGCCTTCGGCGCATCTCCGTTTCGAATGGCTTGAGACCGAATTTTGTACCATCGCGATGCAAGCCCAAACCCTGGGCGAGGCGCAAGATGATGGAGTTCATAGACCAAACGAACTTGGAATCATCCTCTCTGCGTACGCAGATCAGGAAGAGAACCGCCGCTTGCAAGAGTGCCAAATTTTGAGTGTTTAGCAAGTTGGCTTTTGCAAGCGCTTGTTCGACGGCAAATCGGTAACGTTTGACGGCGAGATTGCGCTCTTCTCCGAGTCGCGCAAGACATTCGCCTGGATTCAGAGAGACGACAGCAGACAGATATATCGAGAATACTAAGGCCTCTGAATTCTTATCCAAAGAATCTGGGTTTTGCGCCGCTTCAACCAACAATTTCCTTACGGTTGGTTTGTGGATAATGGTGATCAATGGAGCAACATTTTCCTTGTAAGTATCCCAGAAGACGGACACGTTGGGAAATGGTGGATGGTATTCTCGAAGAGAATGCGACAAGGAGTAGAAGCCGAAGAGAAATCCATCATGGGAGCTGGAATGAGAGGACTCTGGGGATGGATAATCCTCTTCCTCAGATGAGGAATGACCTAGGATATCCTGGAGTTCTTCGATCTAATAAACGTCAATATACCACGCAAGCCAGTTAAGCAACTATTATCAAGTCATACCTCATCTCCTAGACTGGCCCAGAGCCGATTGCTAACGTATCGACTCCTCCCTTCATCGACGACCAGTCTTCCAAACTCATTCTCAAACTTTCCAGTACCCAGCTTTGTGAGATCCTCGTACGGACAATTGCCATTCGGGTCTTTAGGCTCCGCGGGTGCTGGAGCGGGCGGCGTCACGGTCGCAGTCGCAGTCGCAGCGCTAGAGACAGCAGATGGGATATGGGAAGGCGTAGGCCGAGTGGGCGAGACAGAAGTCGAGTTAGTCTCACGGTTCTTCCCACTCATATGCTCAATGACGCCCTCGAGGCGACGAAGGCGAGAAAGGAGCTCCGCATCGGGCTGGCGTTTGGACCTGCGCGGGGCACGTCCGGGTGGTGGAAAGACGCAGTCGGTGCCAGTCTTGAGGCAGTTGGAGCAAGGCGAGCGCTTATTACAGCGGACCTTGCGACGTCGACAAGTGACACAGCTCCGCGAGCTAAAGTCCGGGGCTGGGCCGGGGGCGGTGGCAGACACGGGGAGGGCATTCGAAAAATTATCACCGGCAGTCATCCTCTCCGCAGACGCTGAGAAATATGACATGGTGCAGCTATCGCCTCATTCTTCCATAGATCCTGTTTAAAAGAAGCACAAAAGATTGATCACGGAGATTGTCAGGGTTACTTAGGGACAACCTAAGCCCACATGTGGCTTCCTAGGTTTTTGTGAGTCAGCTCGGTCTGGCCCTGTTGCCTTTTCAGGCAATGTAGTCTTATCCCCGAGTCCACCCCCGACTTTGAAGCTCGTATTACTTATAGTAAGCCTTACGAGCTTAGCAGCCTCCTATTGGACCTGTTATCAACCAAGATCTACACGGTTGTGACACTCGGTTATAGATCCTGGATCTATATGTTGTATCGCGTCGGAAAAGAGATCCGTAAGTCTGCCCTAGAAACAAAGCCACGACTCGGAGAGTTCAAAAGAGCCAATTCTCGTGAATACTACCTAGCATGCAATCGTATCTATGAACAGACCCAAGATGTAGGTACGTCCCAACAAGTCCAACGCCGTCTGAAAATGCAAAGGGGAGAAGATAGATCATACCCCGAGCTCCTCGCGCTCAATATTATGAAGCTCAAAATGCTTGCAAATGCCAAATATAATACATGGCCCGGTTCAAACCGCGCCCATACGGATGTAAGGTTCATTGTCCAATCGGGTGGGCAAGTCGTTAGCGCGCCAGCCTCGTCGAAGGAATCGTTTCACGTGTCCTCTTTTAACGCATGTCAGCCCAAGGTTCGTAAAAGTTGAGTACCGTGGAAACTTACCGAGCAAGTTCCCAGATCTTGGTATTGTCGTTGAATGAATGCCTGGAAATAATCAGCGCCAGGATTCAGTCGAACGCACGGAATACTCACCCTTGGAATTCCTTGTTAGACAAAGACCGGGAACCGTACTCCTCGATAAGCAGCTCGGTATAGGCGTAGGGAATCTTGACAGGCACATCTTCAAAGTAGCTTTGGCGCAGTGGGAAGATCTGGCTCTCCTCGTAGCGATGCCGGTCCTTGCACATCAGCGCGCCCTTGTCGCCTTTGGCCCGCTTCTCGTCGTCCTTGCGCACGGCGGTGATATCAATAAAGAGTCCGGAAGACATGTCGATCCATCGCGCATCGATCACGTTCAGTTTATCTTTAATGCTGCGGACGACGTAGTTTGGGTTGATCTCGAGGAGGTAAGTGCGGCCGTCTTTGACGCCGGGAATATCGAAGTGATGTTCCGTCATGTTATAATATTCGGCCAGGAAATGTATTGTCGGTTCCGAAATCTGCACGTCAAGGTCATTGTCCCAGGGAAAAAGCTGCAACAATCGTCAGCAAAGAAGCCTTATTTGCAGAGTGCTCAAGGTCCTCCCACCTTCTGGTTCCACCACCATGACAGAAGTGATCCATGCATAATCCATGTCTCGGCGCCAATCGATTCCATGGTCTTCAGGTACGTCTGTATCAAGGCGGAGAGGTGAGGAATGACTTCTTTATTCGGCAGGACGTTGTCGGCGAATCTGCCACACATTTAGCACGGAGGGAGAGGCAGGATGGATATGGTCGCGCATACCGGCCGTCATAGTGATAATGAAAGCTAGAAGGTCAAGGTTAGTGTCATACTCCAGCGCGCATTCTGGTTTGCGACATACGATGATTCCGCTAAACCCCCACAAGTCAGATAAAGTTCTTCAAGATCGGCACCGTGGTTCGCAGATCACGGTAAATATCACGCAATCGAGCACTTACTGAAGTATTTCGATGTGGGAATAGATTCTTCGCTTTTGTAGTCCTTGACTACATCCTCTCGCACCTTCGTGAAAGTTGTGTTACTCTCTCCAAGGACCAGAGTGAAAACACTGGTCGAGAGCAACCCATACAGCCCGAGGAGGCTGGGGACAAAGAATCGCATGCTAGGCTGGGGCTAAGGCTCAAAACAACAATCGCATGTTCCGCTGGGTGGTATCTACACAATGTACGTGGGCATACACGGACAAGGAGTGGATGCTTCGGCCGGGGTTCGCGGTAGGAAAAGGATCGGGTTCGAGCGGAAGGTAACGAATGTAATGGCGGTACGGAAGGAGTATATACAAGCGAGAAGAGATGCAGAGAGGGAAGGAAACAAGAGAGAAGAGTAAGGGGAGATGGGGAGGTGATAGTGGGAATAAAATCAGCGGGGCCTCGTGTGGCCAGTTGCCAAATACGGAAGATCCCCGACCTTTCCGATATCTATGGAAATAGAACCCGGAGCGGTACCTTGGTGTGCCTATGTCCGTGTATAGGTGTGCCCTTCAAAGTCCATATCTTCGTATTTTTCACAACGGATATCACAGCGGAGGTTGACCGAGTCGTATTCGCAAAGGAGTCGTCAGCAGGACTATCCGATGCATCAAAGAAAAAAGCCTGTTCGCCACACTTTGACCCACTTCCCAGAAGCGCGACATTGATCGTTCTGTATGAGTTGACTGTTCTTGGCATAGACATTTCGTTATTATACTCATTCTTTTTTAGGTTCACAAAAAAAGACCTGGCGTCTTGCTACACTGTATTGTACACTGCAGCCAAAAAGCGGGAGAATTGAATCCAATTTGCCTAGATTTAGCGAGCGTACGCGTCTTCCGGTGTTCAAATTTCAACCCTAACGCGTTGTCATCCGAGCCTCGGCAACCCAATCAACTCCCTGTCCGAACAAGACACTCCTAAATTGAGCTTCCAGTAGAGCGGGCTGCTCTGCCAAAGAAGCCGGACTCTGATCACATTCATCGGATAGCCAACCTGGACGAGCTCGAAGTTGGCTGCCTCCAGCAGTGTTTGCCATTGTTCTTGCGCTCCAACAAGGCGAACAAGCCCATCATTTGCATATCAGAGAGAACCGAACGCGAAAGTACCCCGGGATCCGGTAACACGGTCTCGCTGATAAGCAAAATCGAGTCGCGTTGCACAGCGTGCTTGTCCGGCCAGTGATGCAAGACGGTCATAGGAAGTGCGCCTTCGCATTCTGAACTGGCTGTTTCTGGAAGAAGTCATGTCATGGCTCTGCGCTACGATCCCCGGCGGTAGATCCTTGGCGCCTATCACTACAGGCATATCCTGCAGAATGAGTTCGCCGAGCAAGAACATTTTGAGATCTTCGCCTATGCCCCCACCGACATCGACGATCAGTGGATCAGTACTACTTGACACACAGCTGTTCCTCGACGGGGAAGATCTCGAACCAATTTTTCCCCATTCGGCGGAATGACAAGGCCCTAACAGTGTCGAATGCATGCTGGTAATAGCGGTGAGTACTCAGGAAGTCGAAGTAGTGGGCATTGCCCAATGCGGACCGGAAGGGACCATTGAGGCCGTCTCGAAGCATAACTTGTGCATAACATTTAAAATAACATTAAGCTAATATACTGGCCTCAATGACCTCCCTCTGTTGCGGTGATCGAAGCATACTTGTTCTTGTCCCTTGAGGTGTACCCACATCGCCGACAACTTTAAAGCCGAATTTCGCATACAGTGGAACTCCTTAGGGCGCAGCGAGCACATACGCATGTCGCCATGTAAATCGGCCTCTTCACGAATCCGCTGCATCAGCATAGATCCGATCCCTTGACGTTGATAATCTGGATTTACCGACATAAACGTTAGACCTAGAGCCTAGATGTCAGCGAGCTATATGGTCTCAAATAGATTACGAAGTCGAAGGGATCTAACTGCTGCTCGCTATCGCTAGAGAGAGAAGAATAAAAAGGAGGGGAAGGAGCATGGGAGCAAACAAGATACTGTCGGCTTCACCGCCTATTTAGACGGGGTTTCTGTGTGATATAATTTGACGATAGGGTGTCTATTCCTGGATGATATCTGTAGTGAGTGTTGAGGTTGTATACCGTGTATCAGATTGATTACCGTGTGCTAGCTTTGTGGAAGAACCTTCCAATGGAATAATGGAGCCAGTCACATAAGCATCTGTCATCAGGATACGATCTACGATTATAGGTTATTGGGAACCGGTGAATGATCGAGGAACTCGGAGACAAATGGTGGTCGTCCAATTCATTATCGTCAGACATGTTGGCATGGAACGCTCAAGGCTCCCATGGCCCAAAATAAGACGCAATTGTTGAGTCAAATGTAAAGCAAAGTAAAAAGGAAATCAAATAATCGAGAAGGCCTCTAGAGCATCCATAAATCCAGCTATTGCCCCAATACCGGCTAAGCCCCTCGTTGCGTTGCGTCCTAGTGCTCTGTGTCGTTCCTTGGCCTCTTCACGCGAGGATCGACTATGGTGAGACGGAGATCGTTGTACCGAGCGAGGCGGCGATGGCCGGAAGCTACTCTCCGGTGACGAGGTAGAGAGTGGGTATGCCGAGGGGTGATGTCGTGGTTGAAGCATGTTGGGATTGTAGCCTTGTGGTCGGCTCCAGGGAGCATCGAATTGGCCCGGTGGCGTGCCGCGTGGTGATGGATTCGACACTGGGGTTAGATTGGACTGGGTCTTCGGGATTGAGTGTGGGGCTGTGCCGCCGTAGTCTTGTGGTGGTGGGTTGTACTTGTATGGCTGTTGGGGAGGTCCTGAGGCGTGAGGTGGTGCTGGAGCCCGGGACGCGGGCTGGTTTGCTGGGAAACAACTGTTGGGGTATGCGGCTGGTCTGCCATCTGGGTTTGACATCGGCGGGTACTTGGAGGGAAAGCTATTGGAATGAGCACGTCCATGCAAGGGAACTTTGATGGGTGGTTGGCGAGCATTGGATCTTTGCTCGCCTTCGTCGTTTGACACTGCTGATCGGGTTTGTGTCGGGTAGAAGAAGCCTTGACCGTGACGAGAATCTTCAACCTCAGAGTCGCTTTCTACGTGGGCTTGATACTCAGAGTATTTGCGACGTCGCTCGGCTGCTTGTCGTCGGGCTTCTTGGGATTGGGGTTTGCGCCAGTCCACAGTCTTTCCCTCGAGATAGTAACCGCGCCAGTCTGAATTGTCAAAATCCGGGCTGTCGGTGTCATCTTCGCTGTCCGAAGATACATAGGGTTGCGGGCGACTTTGCTCACTAGCATTGCGCAGCTTTGAAGGATCAAATGACGGTACCCATATCGGCAAAAGACGATTCATCGCCTTCTCTGACAGGTGCACCATAGCCTTTGGGGACCGTTCAATGTCACCCAAATCCGCATCACTGTCTCCAAAGGTCACAATGTGCAGCTTCGTGAGATCGGTACCTTTGGTCGCAACAACTAGCGGCTTCAGCGCCAAGGCTGTGCCCGAAGTATAGCTCGAGTTAATCCTTTGGCTTGTCGGATTATTGGCTGCATCCCGAGCCTCTTGTTCCACAGCATCCCACAAGCGATCGAGGCGCTTCACTGACCAGTACCGAACGATAATCATATTCTGTGTTTCGGCTTTCTCTTGAGCAATGAGGTCATCTGTGTTCAATGTGGGGGAGTCGACATCGTCAGTCCTTGATTTGGCCATGTTTCCCAGCTGTAGGATTTGCAGCATCACAATCAGGCTAAGCTTGAGAGAGTCCAGCTGCGCCAGCAGATACGTGACGTACTGCTTCCGGAAACACCACTTTAGTCGTTCCTGCATGGGGATCTCTTTGAGGTCTTCGTCTGTATCTGTGTTTTGTAGTTTGTCCAACATGCGTTCGATCTCCACGAAGACCATCTGTCCCTGCCCAGCGATCTCCCAAGCCTTTTCCGTAGCCTCATGGAATTGTTCCAAGTCCGTGGACTCCAAGGCCTGTCCCACATGTTTGAGGGTCAATGAAAAGAGTGAAATGCCCTTGGCAATGCTGTGTATCTCGATCCTGGACTGTGCTAGTTGACATGCCGCTGCGTTTAGAAGCAGGGACAGACGGAAGCCTGCACCTGCAATTCGAACTATAGAAGCATCGGAACCTATGAGAAGATGCTTCATTAGTGAAGTACTCAAGAAAGATAGACGTCAAAGAAGACCTACCTTGCGTTTTGATCATGTCGACAAGATAGATGGTAAGTGAAGCAGAAATGACGTCCCAGGTTGGAAGACAGATGAAGACGGGAAACAATCAGGCAGTCCAGGCATAAAATGCACAGAGACGCGGGGAATAGAGCCTCAACTGAGTAAGTGAACTATCAAATGACTCAAAGCCTGTCAGTTTGCCCCAAGGCTCCATTCATGACGCCATTGGCAAGGGCCCCGGGCTCTCTCTTTGGTCCTACAGTCAAGAAGTAGCCGATCACCAGCTTATTCTACACTAGTGCGGATACTTTCTTCAACTTCCCCGTCAAGTTGAGACCCGGGCAAAGCCATGTACCGAGGTGCACAGCCTCGGCAGGGAACTATGATCTGCATGACATCCCGTCCTCGTATTTGTCTGCACCTCTATCAGACCTGCCTCACCCAGCGGGGAGAGAAGCCTGGATGGGATTGGAAAGAGGCTGCGGCTTCGTGTACACTTGCATCCTTCATCAGACTTGAGGTCTTGAAGGTTTGGAGGACTCGGCCTTGCACTGGCTGAGGATGTGCCTTTGTCTGGTTCGAAGGATGAGACAAAGAAAGCGACCCTATGAACTACGGACGTGGATTCCATGATTCAACGTGAGGTCTGGCTGTTTTCATGCGGAGTGGACAGCGCTGGGTGTTGATTAGTAGAAACGCGCATTTTCGGCCCCGACACACTTCCGCTTTCGGCCCATCAGTACGGAGTAGGCGTTTCTTGATTTCCATCTTTTGGGAGCTTGGAAGCTCCAAGTTTGTGTCAATTACTTTGAAAATACTGCTATTTTCTTCCCAAAGACTTTCCAATATACATCTGGGACTGGTTGCTGCTGTGCTGTGGTGCAGTCCTCGCCGCATTGTCCGCCCCGCGCGACCTCCTTTTTGTGGCCTCCGATCGTCATTTGCGGAGATTCACCCCTCAAGTCCGATGACAACCACAGGTTTCAGCACCAGGACACAGGCGCAGAACGTGATAACCTTTGTGGGGAATTCTGGTCCGGATGGGTGAGCGCTCGAGTTTATCGAGCAGGAATCGTGCAGACTCTCCGAACCCCATTGAAATCTGCAGCTCGCAAGGGCCTCTCGTCCATGTGCAATAATGCCCGCTGCAGGTGTCACCGTCGACGGCACCACCGACCAAACCCCTAGCTCCCAAACTCCTAGCTCCCTATCGAACACGCCACAGCCGTCGACTGCAAACGCCCCCGAAGAAAGCACTGAGAATGGAAAAGGGACCATAAAGCCGATGGGCACGGGGACGACCTCGCAACAACGTACAAGTCCACAGGAATCAAAGGAGACAACCCAGGAACTCGATGATTTTGGCCTGCCTATTCGATCGCGCTCGAGACCTGAACGATCCTCCAGTGGTTCGCCCGACAAACATACCCATCGTGGTGCTAAAGATGTAGCTGCCGGTCCCAAAGCTGAGCAGCAACCCAAAAAGGATGTGGGGGAGGTGAAAGAAGCCCAGGAGAAGTCGGAGAAGCCGGACACTGGAAAGGGAGAAAAAGTTGAGCAACAAGCAGCGCAGCCGGTCAAGAACTCGGAACCTCAACAACCTGAACCTGCGTCTGCCGAGAAGCCTTCTGAGCCCTCCGATCCTCCGCCTCCTTATCGAGCCTCGACATCAAAATCACGGAATGCCGAGATTTCGGAATGGTCGCACATGCGATTGGCCCAATCTCATGACGCACACGAGAAGAGCGACGAAGAGGATGAAGATGATGGAGACTGGAAGGCAATGCCTGCCCTCGGGGAATTCGACTATTACGACGATTATGGACGCCTGATCGCCCGTGGCGCTGAAGCGGAGGACAACGAGGCAGTTTACCAGGGACTAGGCGGGGCGGGGAAGGGCTACACTCGACTTCAGCTGGATGAAGATGCGCAGTCTGCCACCAGCCTGGATGAAGACACAAGCTATCTTTTCCAAGAGACGGGCGGTAACCAGGCTGGCCTGGAAAGCGAGGAACTTCGTGATACTGTCAGCCAACTCCAGGCCACAAAGGACCTGCTCAACGAGACACAAAAGATCGCCTATGTGGGTGTAGTCCGACTTGCGATCCACGAGATGAACGTTGAGGTGGCAAAGATTCCGACAACGAACTCGAAGTCCACGAAGAGAACAATCCACAAAGCCGTCGATGGCATGCGAAAATGGGCTCAGGCCATGATGGGCCGCTTATATATGCATATGGATATCACCTCCGCCGAGCAAATAATGATCGAACAGCTTTCTGAGCACGGCGTGCAGCCTGGGGATCTGATCCGGCCGTTGATGCAGAACGCTCGTGTCAAGAACCCAATGGCGGAGGATGGCCAAAGGACATCTACATCCTCGGTTGCATCCCCTACAACACATGATGACCCTCGATCGAGGTTTTCTACAGAGACTGAGGTATCTGAAGTCGGATCTCCCCCGCCATATGAGGCCCATGAAGGTGAAGAGCTCCCCGAAGTCCGGACGCCTTCTCAAATGCCTACGTCTGGTCGAATCGATATTGATCTTCGATGGACTGTTCTGTGTGACTTGTTCCTTGTGCTTATTGCAGACTCGGTATATGATGCTCGGTCAAGGACACTCCTGGAAAGAGTCGGAGCAGCCATGGATGTAACCTGGCTTCAAATCTCCCGATTTGAGAAGCGCGTCACAGATGCTCTCGAAATGCAAGAACAGGCAGAAAAGGAAACCTGGGATGAGTCTGATCATATGGAGAAGCGTCGAAAAATGGCTCTCAAGCGTAGGTATATGGTAATGGGATTGGCGACGGTCGGTGGTGGACTCGTTATCGGTCTATCCGCCGGTCTATTAGCCCCCGTCATTGGTGCTGGTCTCGCTGCGGGTTTAACAACCGTGGGAATTTCCGGCACCAGTGCGTTTTTGGGAGGTGCTGGTGGCACAGCTATGATCGCTTCCACCGCTTCACTGAGCGGTAGCGTTATCGGCATGAGAGCTTCGCAGCGCCGAACTGGAGCGGTCCAAACATTTGAGTACCGTCCTTTACATAATAACAAGAAGCTCAACCTGATCGTTACGGTATCTGGCTGGATGACTGGCAAGGTTGATGATGTTCGGCTTCCATACAGTACCGTGGATCCAATCATGGGCGATATCTACTCTGTTTTGTGGGAGCCTGAGATGCTGCGCAGCATGGGTGACACGATCAACATTCTTGCAACAGAGGTGTGTTTGTGCATGACATGGGTTTTTATACTTCCAAGACTAAATGTTCTTTAGGCATTGACTCAGGGCTTACAACAAGTGTTGGGCAGTACTGTCTTGATGGCTTTGATGGCGTCCTTACAGTTACCTCTGGTCCTTACTAAGCTCGCCTATCTGATCGACAACCCCTGGAACGTTTCGCTAGCCCGCGCCCATTCTGCAGGACTAGTTTTGGCCGATTCCTTAATAGATCGAAACCTCGGGAGCCGGCCCATCACCTTGCTTGGTTTCTCCCTAGGGGCACGAGTTATCTTCTCTGCCTTGAAGGAGTTGGCTGAAAAGGGAGCCCATGGTATTGTTCAGAATGTGTATCTGTTTGGGTCACCTATCGTTGCAAACAAGGAGGACTACCTTAAGATCCGCAGTGTGGTGGCTGGACGATTCGTGAATGGATACTCCAAGAACGATTGGATCCTGGGATACCTTTTCCGTGCTACGGGTGGCGGTATCATGCGAGTGTCTGGCCTGGCGCCGGTTGAGGGTATTCCGGGCCTGGAGAATTATGATCTGACGAACTTGGTCAACGGACATATGGACTATCGTGCTGCTATGCCTCGTATTCTGAAAGAAGTCGGCTGGGAAGTTCTAGAGGATGAATTCGCCGAGATCGAGGACCCGGACCCGGATAACCACGCCGAGCGCCAGCGTGAGCTGATTCGTGAAATTGACGAAGCCCGCCGAGAAGCAGAGTCGAAACCCGAGAAGAAACGGTTCGGTCTTTTCAAACGCGGTAGGATGACTGAGAAGAAATCGTGGGAGACATACGACGTCGACCGAAACTCGGGGTCGCGTGACTCGAGCGAAGCAACGAGTACCCCAGGCTCTGTATTGTTTGATATTGAAGCCATTCGAGCCGAGTTGGCGTCGGAAGCGATTGAAGTCAAGCAGCTCGAATCGACTCTTCCTCCGATGAAGCTCAGTCTGAACCCTCCAGCAAAGTCGACACCCGCGACTCCAATCGAGAAGGATTCGAAGGCTTCCGAGCCCGAGGCCGAGCCCTACCTCTCTTCTATGCATCGAACTACATCGGAGCCGAAGCTCAACACGGGCGATACGTCCCCTCACAGCCCAAAGGAATCTTCCACGTTGTTCAAAGAGGACGGAGTGGAAATGACATTTGATACCTCCTACGAGCCTCCTGAAACCCAATTCGACCATCCCGTCCGGCCGGAATTGCGGTCTTCTGCTACGATGCCTACAAATATCGGCGCTACTGCAGTGGGGGCCATGGCCCTGGAACCGAATGCCTGGGCCGATGATGATCATGGACATGGCGATGGGGAAATTTCTATGACTTTTGAATAATGTCTGGTTTTGCTATTTTCAGTGATTTTTTTCTTCTCTGGTAGCCAAAGGTTGCCAGAGTGCATTGCTTTGCACAGGCGCACGGAATCAAGTGAATATATCTTATAGCTGTGGAATATAGAGAGAGACACAGATTGAAGTATGACAGTTTTGCAGTTTTGTAGTGAAGTATCGTAACTCGAATCCGAGTCTCATTGTGGGGCTCTTCGTCGCGTCACGCGTTTCCCCTCACGCATTGTATTTGTCCACTCCCGAGGCCATTTCGCAACCCTAAGGTGCAATCGCAATCGGGTTTGTCCAAGTCTCCCAATTAAATTATATTCCTAGTCACGCTCTATTGCACTGGGTCTAAATTCGTGACCGTGGATGCGACTTGCTTATCGCGTGAACCACGGATCTTCTTTCCCCAGTCTGGAGCTACTCTCGACAGCTACACCTTATAATGAGAGCCCGGACAAAACCTGATTCGAGCTATGCGTCGAACCGTCTTACAAGGCGCGGCCTTGACGGGCGCGGACATTTGCTGTCTACGTTTAACAAGTCGCCCAGCGAAAGCGATGCTCTACCCACGACCGAGTCCAATCCCAAGCTGGAGCCTGCCATCGATGACGAACCCCAAAGCGATTCCGATGATACTCTCAGTACTTTGAGCTCTGATGCGATTGACGAACTTGAGGTGAACTCAGAAAGTGGGTCGAAAGGCGAGGGTAGCGCGCACGCGACGGATGTCGAGCTTCCTTCTATTGAGAAGGATTTCGACTTTGATGATGAGGATTTCATGTCTCGCTCGAAAAGCAAGCTGGATGAACCCGGGACCGACGATGAACCACTGAGCTCTAGTGAGGATGAATCTGACGATGATGCGGGAGAGAAGACACAGAAGACATTGCAGGAGAAGATTGATGCGGAGAAGATTGTTGAGGAGAGGCCCAAGGGGAGTACAAGGAAATACAATGGCGATGACGAGTCCGGAGAGAAGGACTTCGACGCTTTCGCGGCGCACACGCGCCGCGCGAAGCGACAGAAGGGTCAGGGCTATTCAAGAACGAAGTCGGGTTCAACGTATCCAAGTTCGAGCGTACGCTCAGCTGCTGCCACACCGGATAAACGCTCTCGGCAGTACAAGTCGGACTCCAAAAAGGGAAAGGAGGACACGCCGGAAAAGGAGGCGTTCCCAGCATTCAAAGTTCCTATGCAAATCGACATTTCCAGTCCGCCCAAGCTTGGCACCGGGGACATCAAGGGATCAAGCGACTATACATTCCCACAGGCCTCTAATTCGAACTCCTCAATGGGCACTTTAATCTCGAATGATCCTCTGTCCATGTCCCTGGACGACTCAGCTTCCCCTCTCAGCTCCGTTCCGAGCTCTCCAGAACCTCGCAAGTCTCTATGTCCGATGTGCAAGGAAGAAGTCGACCCGGAGCTGCTCATGCGATTCGAAGCTCAGCCAAAACGGCGTATCCGCGAACAACAACAGTTCTGTGCCTCACATAAGCAGAACGCTGCTGAAAAAGAATGGCAGGCGCAAGGATACCCGGAAATCAACTGGGATACATTTGATGAGCGCATACAGAAGCACTTCCCAAATCTGGAAAAGCTTTTGGTCCCAGATTGCACTTCGTATTACCGCAATATCTTGGACACAACCTTAAAATCCGGCCAGGCGAAGAATTTCCGCCTTACACTTGCAGGCGAGGGAATCGAGACAATTTCTTGTGGGTATTATGGGACAAAAGGAGCCGGAAAATTATTACAAGCTATTATTGATCGCTTCTCTTTGAGACTTCGCCGACTAGCCTCATCCGATCATATCGTCAAAACAGCGGGCGTAGCAGGCTACGCGCAGTCTGTTCTTGTCCCTGAGCTCGCGGTCCGTCTGGTCAAGGAAGATATGTCCGTTAGTGATGATGCTGCGCGCCAGATCCTACGGCAAAGTATGCAGCTCGGTCAAAAGATTAATCCTGCAGTGGATGATGTTGTTCCGATTCATACTGAAGGTGAAGAAGAGTTTTAGGAGTGTTGTTGTATTCATCTATTCTCTATCTGTCCCTATCACTGTAAACGGGATGGCTCACTGTGGGAATCACTCTCCGATACCACTATCAGGAAGGCATTGGCGTATGATTTCTTATGCTGTTCTTGGCGTCAGTATACGTAGGAGAATATCATAGCTTCGACTGATCTTACCAAAGCCTAGTGCTAGAGTCACATAATTGAACTAGTTGTCCTTGGCCGTATACAACAAGCCTAGAGTGAGGCCGTTCATTTGACAGTAGGTAAGCCGCTTCATGTCTGACATCTTGACCATAAAGGCGAAACCATTGGCATTGGATGCGTCGTGGACGGAGCTCAAAGAAGACGGTGTCACTGCATGTTTACATCTGTCCGTATGTTTTTGTCGACTCGTCGGCGTCTATGTCGGTGGGTAGTGCGTTGACACTCAACCCATCGCTAGTGCTACCATATAGAGAAGAAGAGCGTAATCTGATGATCATACATGATAAAGATGAAGCTAGCTAGGTGGTGGGTGGAGGAGGTGGGGTTTATCCCCGATCTCCGGAACATAACATGAAAACAGCTAGCCTCGCCGTTGCCCAGCTCTCCACGCCTAGATGTCGAGGGACTCTGGACACGCTCGAGCGCGCCTGTTCTTGGGTTCAGGCTCGACAGTAACTTGTGAGGTGGGTCCAACCATCTACTCGGTGTTCGGTGTGGACAAGGCCGGCAAAACAAGTATAGCTCTAATGCTCGAAAGGTTGGCCTAGATTTCCATCTAGGACAGAGAGGTCCCGCCACTTTGTCGGCAATATAGACCGATACAGCAATCTCAAGGGCGAACCGTTTTCGGACATGCGTTCAACAGGCTGCTCCTTGATCGATGATCATGAGCCTGATGTACCAGTGATAGAATCTCCGTCAGAATCCATATCACTGTCATCATCTTCAACAGCCCCCTGCATCGCGACGATACGATGTAGATTCCATTGCAGCTGTAGCAATGCGAACGATGGCAACGGTCTCTGAACTGGATCATCAGTTGTGACCGTAAAGATTGACCCGGATGGTATAACACGTCGTGTGTTCATGTCAAACACATAATTGTCGTTCCCCGGGGTTAAGTCGTACCCTCGTTCATTTGGGCCGAAAGGATTCGTGTTGATAGGCACTAAATCTTTCGCCTTGACCTTATCATCGCGGAGGGGCAACCAGTGGAAAGCAATTTCCATACTAGTTTTGTCCTCACTAACCTTGATAGGCCGGAAAGCGCAAGCGCACGCGTCCCAATACGCGTGAACTTGGACAGAAAGCAGCATGAGGTTCTTGACCTGCTCAGTGTTCACTGCTTGGCTGTTCTCTGCCAAGATTTCACGTTGCCACTCCAGAACTCGCTCCTTGCCCCAGAAGATTTCCAGGATATCCCACTCCGACTGTCGTTTACTATCATGCATTTTGAAAGGCACAATATGAGCGACCTCGAGTTGGTATAGACCCTGCTTGGTCAGAACGCACTTATCCCCATCGCGGGCCTTAGCCTAAGGGAAGTTAGTAGCATTCATTATTGTGGTTCCCGGATGACCGTACCAATGCCTTCACATCAGGTGCACGCACCCGTCGTGCGGGTTGCTTCCGAGGACTCTCCGAGCGGGGACGAAAGTCACGGGGTTCAGGAATCCTTGAGCTAGAACCTGTTGCAGAAGGCAGGGCTGCTGCAGAAGGTAAGTCTCCAGAGTTTCTCGGGTAGAACTTCTGACCTGCCACTACTTCAAAGTTAGAGTCCGAAATCTTAGATATACGTTTAGCTCACTTACAAATTCCTGCCACATCCACGGTAGGAATGGCTTCAAGGAATACTCTAAGCCAGAGCCTGTTTCCAGGGTTGGTGAGAATGGCCCTGAGTGTCTCCAGGTCCGCGAACCAGAGCATGAACAGTCGGAACCGGTTGATGTTGGCCAGATCCGGGTTCTGGATGAGGAACTCGTCAATCAGTCGTTGCCGTTCCTCATCCTCAAACTCAGAGAAGATGTGCTTCGTATCACGATGATGGGTAGCCATGGTGGATGAAAATCAATAGAAATAAAGCAGAGGAGAGGAAGATAGATAGCAGTAAGTACTTAAGTACTTCCTAAACCTACGCTAACAAAATAAACTAATCCTAATTAGGATAGCTCTAGAAAAGTAAGAGAAAATAGAGAGTAGATTAGAAACCTTAATAAGAGAAAAGTAAGAGAAAAGTAAGAGAAAAGTAAGAGACATTAGAGAGAAGATTAATTGATCTAAAAGTATACTATAATACTTCTAAGCTTTATAGGGTAGTAAAAAGATTGCTATACTATAGGACAGAAGAGCTATATATAAGCGTAAGATAATGATCACGATCAACTAGCTAACGCGCGGAAGGGAGGTAAGAGTTAAATAATCTATCCGAAGGCATAATATCTACCCCTTTCAACGAAGCGCGCTACCCTTAGCGCGAAAAAGAATAGGGAAAGGGAAAGAGACGCAAGGAAAAAAGGAATAGATAAACTAGGCCTCTTAAGGATGTCGGTCATAGCCTATGTCATAGCCTATGTCATTGTCGGATCGTGGAAGTTGGTAATTCCGCCTCGACCATCGTTAAATCTTCCTTATAGTTAATGTGATCTATGAGTTCGTTCCGTTTAGCCTCCGTAGCCTTGGCTGCTATTTCGTCGATTTCGCTATATAGTCCGGCGTCAAGCTGTATTTTCATTAGCTAACGCTTATGGCGTCCGTACCTCTTGTTGGCGACTCCGAGGACGAGCTCTTTTGGATTATCGTAAAGCGGTGGAAGATTTGCCAAGATTTGCCAAGAAAAGCATTGCACTAAACCCAAATAATATATAGTTGTGGTGGCCTGCATATCACGTTTCATTGTAAGGGTCACAGTAATTATATCAACCAACCAACCGACTATATACTATGAGCGAAGTGTGGATTGAATTCTTAATATGCCTACGCCCCATTTTCCATAGCTAAATAGTACCATATTCTCGACCAAGCTATATCATACGTTTAAGAAATAAGTGATGAAAGACTGGAGAACTCCGTGAGAGGCTCAGGTGTAGTGATAGGCTCAGAATCCGGCTCCTCGACCAGTTGCACGACTTCTTTCTCCACGACGATCCGATTATCGGAGGTGGCCTTCCAGAGCATCGGCCATATACTTTTGTAAACCATGGCGCTTGCAGGAGATAGTCCAGTCACACTCCGCATTTGCTCTTCGCAAAAGGGTGTCCCTTCACGGCTCCAACTGAAACCATATACATATCCTTGGCGCTCCAGTCTCAACTTAAATTCCACACATTCTTGAAGCAGGTCTTTGAATTGCTGCATTCCTTTTTGAGGAGGCTTAGAAGTGTAAGAAATGAAGAGTTCTTCTATGTAATCTGCGATCTGGTCACAAGTCTTGTCAAGTGCTTCCCTTGCAAGATATGCGATTGCAGTACTTGTGGAAGAACGCCAGTGTTGCCAAACGTGCGGTGGGACTAGCACCGTCAGCAAAAGTATCCATATTTGGGCGATATAACTGACATGATCTTTGTATTTCCTTGTCAATACTGAGGAAGTCGGCCTCATACAACTTGCGTGGAAAGCCAACCATATAGCGACCAAATATTCCGTGATAAATGTGCTCGGATATGGCTGCCTGGATAGCTTGTATTGCTGGCCATGATTTGTTCCAGTGGCCAGAAAAAGGTCCTTTGCCATCAGTATTGCTTATAGGATACGTTGCCTTTGACGCTTGGATGAAATGTAGCTTGACCCAGTCCTCAAATCTCTGGAAAAGCCTGTGCATCACTTCAACCGCTTCACCGTCGTCCATACATTCAGTCCACTTTTGAAGTTGATTCAGTTTGAGCATGACTTGAGATTGCTCTTTGACTGCAGTATCGGAAACTTTGCGCGCCTCTTCAACCCTTTCATTCTGTCGCCGGATTTTCTCCTCTCCCATTAATAGCTTCCTTCCCGCAATCTTTGCGTATCCTTGGGCAATGTGCAATTCTTGTATTAGCATTTGATTGTTTCGTTGAAGATCTCCAAGTTCTGCAATCGGGTATATTAGTATCTTAGCATGGGCTCAAAGTTAGAATAGCTGAAATCACCGTCGGATGCATGCTCATTCGAGGTCTGTGCTCCCATTTCAGGCATATTGTGGTTGAAGTGCCTAAGACGCGCGGTATTTGAAGTAACACTATTCTAGCCGTCAAATACTTAAGGCACAAACAGATAGAAATGGCATGACAGAAATCAAGTTTTGTGAAGTGTCCGAGCGATAATTTGTTAGTTCAGATGTAACCAGAGGTATCGTCATCACGAGACCTTAACTAAGGCTTTTCTGATTTCGGAGAAGACATCTATTACGCGGTATGAGGTGGAGCAGCGAAAATATCCTACTCAGTATTTGAGTTGCCATTTTCCATACCTCTTGGAGTTTTTATTCGAGGCTTTCTTTACTTCGCAAAAGCTCAGCTTACTCAGGGTCATCATGGAGTCTCAACCACCTCCATACACGACAACGGCGTCCGAAGGAATGCCGAAAATCGTGGTCGGCATAGACTTTGGAACAACCTTCAGTGGGTATGCCAATGGTTATCAGCAATTTCTGTGCATATCTAGAGAATGCTAACGGCGATAGCGTGGCTTGGGCACTCGAGAACTGTCCCGATGATGTGGAAGTTATCCAGACATGGCCTGGCGGCGGTAACAGTAGAAACACCCATGTAGAGGCTTGAAAGACATGACCAAGCAACTGACAACAACCAGATACATCGCAGAAGGTTCCCAGCGTGCTCAACTATTGCAAGGGAAGGATTCAATGGGGCTATCAGGCTGTTGACTCCTCGACATCGATCAAGGGAGTCAAGCTCCTCCTCGACGAAAGTCAAAAGTACCGCTATGGCCCCTCAATAGAGGCCAAAGACAGTCTTCAGTCTATGAAGAGGTCAGCGATTCATGCGACTGGCGACTACGTAGGAATGATGGTCGCTCACGCGAAAAATATCCTGGAGCGCCGATTCGGGAGTGCGCTACAAACAATGAACCTTCAGTTCATCATGACTGTACCAGCCGTATGGTCAGACAAGGCAAAAGATGCCACGATGCAGGCAGCATGCATGTCAGGCATTCCAAAGAACGACTTGTTTTTGGTTTCAGAGCCCGAGGCCGCGGCGTTATATGCAATTCGAACTATCCAGCCAAACATGATCGCTGTACGTTTTTCCTCAAGTCTATTTCTACAAACTTCTCATTATTAATTCTTTCAAATATCTAGGAGGGCGACTGCATTATTGTTTGTGACGCTGGAGGAGGAACTGTGGTATGCTCTGAGATCTTCCTTCTTTCAAAGCAAAGCTGACGAGGGATATATCACCTCTAGGACCTTATAACCTACTGCATCAATCAAACAGAGCCATTGAGGATGGGCGAAATAACTGAGGGAAGCGGTATTGTTGAAAGGCTTTCCTGGACCTTTCTTGCAATGACTGATGTTTCTAGGGGCGGTTTGCGGTTCTGTGATTCTTGACCAGCGGTTTGAGGAATTTCTGGCCAGCAGAATAGGGGAGTCATACAAAAAGTTGCCTCGCCCAGCTAGAATAAGTACACTGAAGCATTGGCAGGATTATATCAAGCCTCACTATCAAGGACCTCTGGAGTCTGAAGATTTTGCAGACATGGGCTATTGCATTCCTATTCCTGGAATTGCAGATAAGCCGAAAATCAATCTGGTGGGTGGGTTCCTCCACATGGAGAGGTAGGTTAAAAGTGATATATTGAAGACACGCTTCTGATGAGGACAACAGTAATGATGTGGAGGCAATTTTCAACCCCGTTCTGCAACAAATCCAGGATCTGGTCACAGATCAGAAACTCAAGGCAAAGATAGCTGGCAAAATAACCAAGGTGATTAGCTTTTTGGAATACCTAGAGTTTTGCTCACAACGACTAGGCAATTGTCCTTGTGGGAGGTTTGGGTGCATCCGAGTATCTCTGCAGGCGACTGCAGAAGGCGTATTCGGGTGTCCAGGTAATGCAGCCGCAGAACGCGTAAGTGCATAATGATAAACTTCGAATAACAAATGCTGACAATCGCAGCTGGTCCGCCGTAGCACGGTATGGCGTCCTTCTCGACAAGTCTTAAATTTGGTGGCTAAGAATGGCAGGGGAGCCGTCTACCGGGGCCTGGAGGGCAATCAGGTCGACAACAGAAAAGCGAGATGCCACTACGGTGTAGAATGTCGCAAAACATACGACCCGAAGATTCACAGAAAGCAGAAGCGAGTGTGGTGTGAACTGGAAGAGATCTGGAAAGTCGATGGCCAAATGAAGTGGCATATTACTAAAGTTTGCCCCCATGACCAAGAAAACTCGAAGAGGAAAAGATGACATCTGACCTTGTGACACAGGGAGATACAATTGCAGAAGATGAGCCGATAAAACTCGATTTCTACCGAGTTGCGCGCAATCCAAGCGAATTCAAATACACCAACAAGTTGCAATTTTGCCTAGCAGATAAGGCGCCAAGCCCACGGGACAACAGTAAGACTTGTACGACTGCCAAAATTCCTTAATACAAAACTGATAACGGTGTACTAGCTGTGTCCCAATTGTGCGAGCTTGAGACCGATCTAAGTAAAATACCGAAAGAACTATTCGGGAAATATTGGACTTCAAAGGGCGAGGAGTACTACAAAATCAGTTATCAACTGGTTTTGACCCCTACCTCAGCCTCCTTGCTCTTTGATTTGGAGTTCAACGGAATATCTTACGGAACCGTGAGATCACGATATTAGACATTGCTGTGACCCATGCATATTCTACCATACATTGCTTGCAGTCTGTCCAAGGACTGGGATGGACAACATGGCAGGATTTGAAAGGGATATTGAATTGCTATCTTAGCAAACTTAGCTGAAATCGAATGGTGATCTTGCTATCAATGGCGGAATCCTTGTAAGACATTCATAGCCATAGCCTTAGAATATGGATTAAAACAATGTTGACTAAATTAAGTAAAGTCATTGAAAGAGTCACCTTTGACTATAATACTATCTTCTCAAGTCTGACTCCTTTCACGACGGCCAGTGGCACCACAAATTGACTATCCATCCACACCTGACTTCCCTAAATGCATTCGATGTAATGTAATCGGCAACTATGGTGCACTGTCAAATCCGCCTTAATATTCAGCGCATATCAAAATCATAATCATTCCTCATTGAATACCCAAAATTCTCTTTTTATATGCTATGCTATTTTTGTGTCCCTGCACCGGGACTACGTATGCAATTTTAAACAGCGATCACCTGGGCACTCAGCACAATCCAGGTTACCTACCAAGCCAGTCTCCATAGGCATCGCATATCCGGGCAGTTACTTTGCCATTGTGCTTGTCCCGGTGGAGGTATCCACAGCCCCGTATCCGCTGGATTGGGAGCCCTCGCCTTGGTCCTCCTCTTGATCCTCCTCTCCTCCCTCGAGAGATTTCCCGCGATGAGGTCCCTCCTGTTCCACGATCCAGTAAGCGGGAATAACAGCGAAGAAACCCAACGTCCCAAGAAGCCACCATGGTACAAGTACAAAGCCCTTTTTGACACCCCACGAAAAGGAAGCCCCAATCAACGCTGGTCCTGCAGCACGCCCTAGAGCACTTACGCTCGTTCCGACACCGTTCAAAGTGCCCAGAACGGTCATGCTCGCGGCAGAGTTTGTGAGAAGAATCGTGCAGCATGGTATGCCAAAGACTGTTGCGCCAAGCTTTGCGAGCATAATCAGCAGCACGGCAGGAAGTCGCAGTGATCCTGGCACAAGCGCAGTGAAGGGAGTAAGGAAGAAAATAACAGGCATGGCAATAGCGGCACCTTTGAAGCAGTTCAGTACCCCGTAGCGCTTCGCTATTGGTGGGAAGCACAGGAATTGAATCATCATGCCTGCGATTCCAATCACTGTGTAGTAAAGGCCGATAGTTTGCGCATCTGATTGCGCATTAGTCTGGAAATTCATAACTGGATAAGCAAAGAACTCACCAATTCCAAACCCGCTGGCAAATTTGAATGGTAGCTGCACGTCTGGGTTATCGTGGAACTCCTGCACCGGATAATGCAAAAAGACGGGAAACACTGAATCAAAAGCCATACCCAGGCCGGACATCAGAGCGTAAGCCAGAAGCACAAGGTTGGATTGGGGAGTGAGGACCTGGGACCAACGAGGCCGCTTAGCAGGCTTTGATTTCTTGTTATTGCCAGGAAGCAAAACTGTCCGCTCCTCATCCGAGTCCTTCGACCCGGCCTGGCGCTTCCGCGAAACGCATGAGCCGGTAAGTGCTTGTCCAAGCGCAAGACCGGGATCATAGCGATCCCTTTTAGTCTCCAATGTCTCCTGTAGAAACAGGAAGCCCGTGGTAATCCCGACAATAAAGAAGACGGCAGATACCAAGTTCGGCAAGGCAAAAGGAAAGCGTTTCAGATAGACCGAGTCTCCGAAAAGCGCAGGATGCTTCTCAGCCGGTCGCGCCAGAGCTCCTCCAAATGCCGGACCGAAAATACTCCCAAGAGTCCAGACCATAGGCATAATACTAAACGCGAGAGGCTGCAGTTCTCGTTCAGGGACGATCTCTGCGACCATTGTGCGAATGATGCCGACATTGCCGTTCATGAGACCGATCATGGCTCGGGATGCAAGTACCATACCCAGTGTCTGCGACATGCCTAGCATGATCGACAGCAACATGGTAAATGTCAGGCCCGAGATGATGATTGGCTTCCGGCCTACAACATCGGAGAAGGAGCCCCAGGGCACGGCCATGATAGCTTGACTGACGGATGCGACCGCGGAGGCGATGCCGGCCCATTTGGCGACTTCGGATTGGGGCACGCCCACATATTCAATTAGTTCCGGCTGTTGAGATCGTTAGTGCTTTCTCTCTTGGATATTCCAGCTGATGATGGGGTGAGGTCCGTGTGAAGACCTAAACCTCGGAGTTTTTGGCGACCAACGTACAAGATACGGTAGAATAGAGGTGAAGACAACTGGTTACGGGAATAAGAATTCTTAGCTGATGCTTTCATTTCACACGAATATCAAGTCCCAACAGGGATGAGGCGGCAACCTACGGGGTTCTGCGAATCGGCATATCGCTGCGTAATCAAGTTAGTATTCCCAGGGTTACATCGTGAAGTGAGAAGAGGGACGTACACAATATTAAAAGCTGCCTAACGGGCAGCTTGGGCTCCTGCATCGTATCTCGAGAGGAAGGAAAAGAAAAAAGTGAAGTCGAAATGAATAAGCCGATGTTACGAAGACGACTCCACTCTTATGGGTCTACTGTACGGAGTTCGCAGTAAGCCGAGCTAGTACTGAAATGCTGAAATAATGCCGTCTTTGCCGAATGCAGTTAGATGCAGTCAAATTCTGTAAATCTATTCACATCATGTGCATTTTTTACTTTTAATGTCCACTTATATGCAGGTCGAGTCCGGATATTGGTCCCAATCTACTGCAGAAGCTTCGTGGCTGCATCAATACGCTCCTGGATAATCTTGCTCCATTTCTAGGAGAAAAAGACGGTCAGCAAATGCAAACACGAACATAAATTTAGTAACATATAACATACCTTGGCGTTCTCCACATCCTTAGCCTCAAGGCTCTCCACTAGTCCGGGGTAGGTTGCACCCGAGTAACCCGTCCAGATACCCGGCGCAAACACAACGTGCTTGAACCAGTCCCGACCATCCAATCCCGGCTCGTACAGGAATGCACGCTCGATACCCTTATACTTCTCGTTGGCAACTCGGATCTGGAAGAGGAGTCGGACCTTCTTCCACCAGTGATACCAAGGGACGTGCTCGCCCAGTTGCGCCTTCAGGCCTTCGGCGTATCTGTCGAACAAAATCGCGGCTGCGCCGAACTTGTCGATTGCTAGGTCCAGACCGCTGAAGTCAAAGTGCGCCTCGGGAACGGTGTGCTTCGCTTGTGCCAGGTAATCTCCCAGGCCCCGAGCATAATCGGATGCACTGAAAGCGATCACGGGCGATTCAACAAGCTGCGCAGCTGCGAGAGCCCAGAGCTTGGTGCATGCAATGTGATAAGACCAAGTTGGATCGCCGTATTTCTCCATCCACGCGAAGCTGTCATAGTTGGAGTGGTAGTGGTAGACCGGGTCGTCCTTCCCGCGGCCAAACCCGAAGTCCAGACTCGCGATACCGGCAAAGTCCTGGAAGGCAGTGAAGTCACTGCCACTTCCCATAGTGGCAATCTTGCCGTTCCAAACATCTCGGACTGTCTGTCCGGGAATCGTCTGGTTGGGAGAGTGCACCAAGCCAGTCACATCTTTAATGACCTTGTTGAGTAGAGGCGCAGCCCGAGGAGTGAATTCTGTACCGGCGGCAGCCACGTCAACATTCAAATAGGCGACATTGGCCCTGGAGAGCCATGGCAGATTCTCCTCAACCCACTCGGTGGAACCGAGAAGGCCGTACTCTTCGCCATCCCAGCTGGCAAAGACAATAGTACGCAGGGGCTTCCACCCAGCCTTCAAAGCTTCGCCGAAGCTGCGAATGACTTCGTTCAGCGCGGCAGATCCGCTGTTAGGGTCAACGGCACCGCCGGCAACCCAAGCGTCGCGGTGATTGCCCAGGATGATGACCTCGTCAGGGATATGTCCCTTAATGACGCCAATGACGTTCCACAGCGGGGTGGTGACATATTCCTGCTGGTTGTTCAAGTTGATGACCACATCTTCTGGTGAAGGTCCGATGTTGTACTCAACGCCCTTGTAGCCAAGGCGACCACCCTGCCAGTACTGGTTAAAGTCCGAGGCCTTGGGACCGTGACCATTCAGAGCCTTGAGGAAAGGCAAAACCTCTTGGTAGGAGATGGGAAGAGAAGGAATGGAAGGAATTGACTTCGGATCTTGCCGCTCGCAGCCAGGTTTGGACGGGTATCCAGGCGTGGTGGGATCACCAGGAAGGAAGCCTAATTACAGGGTTAGTTTGAGCGGCGATATGGATTTGAAGGAAGTCATCGTACTCAAGAACTGCGTGCTACCCCGTTGGATGGCACTAGGGTTACGGGCCGGTCCATCAGGGTAGGCTTTGTAACCATTCTCTTCGATAATCTCATCATCCTCTTGAGGATCGCTGTAGATGAGGACGCCAACCATGCCAAGCTCCTGTGCACGCTTCACCTTCAAGCCACGGAAAATTCGGCCATACTTGACGATAGCTATTTTACCCTCCAAACCCACACTGGCATTCACCAGGTCCTCGAAGTCCTTGTAGGTGCCAAAGTTGACGTACACGAATTGAGCGGTGACATTGCCAGTGGCCGAGTACCCGTGGAAAGCAGGGACTCGGTCAGGCAAACCAGAAGTAGGATCCTCTTCCAATACTTCTTCCTCCAAGGTTGCCTCGAAGGTCACCTCGGTCTTATCGCCGGATTTCTTGAGAAGAGCAAGACGGTTCTCCAGAGGGTAATTGAGATAGATATCATAGGTAGCGATGGTGGTATCCTCAACTCCGAATTCCTTCCATTTCTCCATAGTCCATAGCGCCTGGCTTAGGTTCTTGCCAGCCAGGTGGGGTCCGGCGGTATAGTACTCGCTCCACTCGCGGGCCTTGGCGGCCGATGGGGTATTGAGGAGGACCTGCTGAAGCTGATCGTAGGGCAGACCATCGGCCTGGGGCCAGGAAGTATGAGGGAATGGCTGAGCCCATGGCAAATAGGACCAGATTGAACCGTGTTCCCGGGGTAGGATGGCAGATGGAATCAGGAAGAGGATGACGACAATTACAAGTAGGGTGCCGAGAATGTATGTACAAGCTCGACGGATGGCATGATGGGGGTATCGATGCCGCGGCGGAGCGACATGGGCCTCCAACAGAGGTGTTGTCTCGGAGAACGGCATATTTTTCTCCCTCATTTCGCAGGGTGAGAGCAGGGATGAGAGGGGATGAGAGCGAGCTGTTGTTTCTCCAATGTCTCCGCACCTCGCCTTATCGGATGACTAACCGATTAGCGGTTCCTAAGGTGTCACCTTCCTCTTCGAGTATGTATACATTCGGAATTGGTCCGCTCTATGACTGATAGGGCTAGCTGTATCATAAAACAAAGCTAGTCAAGTACCTTGCTACATTGGTAGGTACCGCGGTACTATCCCGGAAGAATGCCTAGAGATGCTCTAATTCCATCTGAAATCACTTCAATGCATGGTGGTGTCAACCAAGCGATACCTACCTGAGCATTATTGATCAAGCCATGGGGAAGGGCTCGTATTGAAAGAGCCTGCATAAGGGGCGTTACCATTCGTCTTGAAACTGCTTTAAAATAGTCAATATGTAGGACGGCCTATGACCATCGCGCTGGTCACGCAGTCCCTAACTACCCATCAGCGATTTCCAAAGAGTAAAATAACTCTTCATTCTCATAATTTTACCATAGATCAAGCCACAGCACAGTAGGTAAGCATAAAACAGAGAGGTATCATGATAGGATATACAAAGGCTAAGATAGATGGAAACACACCCAAGATCAGCTCGGAACGAAAGAATACGTCTTTTCCTACAGCGTAGCATCTGGTAGCATGTCCACGGCGCCGATTCAAGGTAACCAAAGCCAACACAGTCGCCGTAATCCCACGAAGGAGGACGATGATTTTCTCTCAGACGATGTGCATGCAGCTAACGTCATTGTTCCACCTCTCGCCTCCATCCCATCGTCTACACCGGCACTCGCAGGCATAGGTGCCATGCTCGCCCACGCCCTTGCACTCCCAGGAGGTTTCACGTCGGGTTCGTTGCTTTCCGACTATGCTAAGGCGTCGCAGCTACAGGCGTTGGTCAAGCATAGTCTCTTCCTGGAAATTGCATCCAGTCGTGGAGTCCGATGGGCAGTTGCAGATTTTGCGAAGGATGCTCTGGTCATCCGAAGTAAGGAAGCATGTAGACTGCATCCTGTCCGGTTGCAACCTGGGTTCCATCCATTCATCCATGAAGAAGCCGACGGCAGCGACAAATACCAGGCAGTTCTGTGGGACGAGAACGACTTCATTGATTGCTTCATAGACTTCCAAAACTACATGGGCCCATGGATGCCTGAGTACCCAATCAATTTTGAAGCATTACGCAATGCCAGTTCCCCTGTATTCAGTCAATGGAATCCCAATAGTCCGACAAAGTCCAAGAAAGGTGACAAAGATGATCCAATCGGTGATCGAATCAAAGAACTGCTTAAGTCGAATTACTCGAAGAACAACCGGCAGGTCATTTCAGAATATTCTTCACTCAATAAGCCGAAAAATGCCACAACTTCAAAAGACTAGCCGCAGAGTTCTTGACAAGGGCCTGAACATTGATCAGTGGGAAGCTCTCCACAACGCCTTTGTCGGGAGGCGATGACTGGCTACTAGGAAGAGAATCCTGAAGGAGAGAAAATCATGATCATGGGAAGAACTATCTGGGGGGAGCACCTCAGCTATATGGATAGCTGCAGACGAGGAGGGTCATGTGACCTCTCTCAACAGCCTTGAATACGCCCACCCTCCCCCGAGAGATGCTCAGAAATCCGATCTTTTATCCCTGAAGAAAGCAGCTCAATACGCTATTGATCTTGCTAAACTTGATGTTCTGAATGACTCTGTGGAAGACAAGAGCTTGAAGGAGGCTCTTGAGGATATCCAAGCCAACTTGATCTAGGATCAACTCCTCCGGCCTACTGGGTACTTAGGGCAGCTCGGAATCATGTGAAGCTCTATGAATGACTACAATTTCTTCCACGCAGTGCTTGTTCCTACATGGTGAGCCTATGTGATGTGTGTGATCATATGGTCTACTATGTACGTTCGCGGTTAGCGGCCCATAATGTATGACAATGGATATGACATTGATGGATTTTCAAAAACACTCTTCTCGTATTATTCAGTAGACCAGTGCTACTATATTCTCCCTGAAAAGGAAATAAAACTCAGAATTGCCTTTAAATTATGGAAGTGTAGAACTTGAGCATCGCAGACCTCTATACTTCCCCACTCTGTCTGCAGGAATATCCACTGCAGTTCATAACTAGAAGCTTCAACACTTCAACACTAAGGACATCCAATAGAGCTCTCCAGAGGGGACCTGCCTTTAAATTAACCTAGCACCATATATTGACCAAGGGCACCACTTTTAGAACAAAGCCTCATCTAAAATCCGTCAAAAACTATCTCATAGTTGAACAGACTAAACAAATCCCCGACCCGATCCACCTTAGTAATCCCCCTAACAGCTCCCCAGCTTCGCCGTCATAACTCCACTCCATCTATCTATCTATCCCCCCAAAACAAACCAACAAACCGGCAAAATGGTACGTTCCCTCCATAAACCCTCAACCCCGAAAACTAGAACTAAACCCAAATCCCAGTCCAACCAGAACCCCCTCCCCACCAACTCCGCCCTCGCCCTCTCCATCCTCACCTCCCTCGGCGGAGCAATCGGATACGCGCGCACCGGCTCAATCCCCTCAATCGCCGCCGGTCTTTCCGTGGGAGCCCTATACCTACTAAGTTTTGCGCGTCTGCGTGCAAACGAGACTTTCGGCGAGGAGCTCGGTCTCCTAGCATCGGCCGTGCTGGGCGGAAGCTCGATTCCCCGCGTCATCAAGACTGGTGGGAAGCCCGTGCCTTTGGGACTTTCGGTTCTCGCTACTTATGGTGTTATTGTGTTTGGGCTTGCGTTTCGGGAGAAGCGGGCTTGAGGCTATGCTGGGATGAAGTGCTTGGTTTACTGTGTTTCTAGCGATGGTACTCAATTGAATTGAATTCTGGGTCTTGGTGATCTGTAGTCTGGTGGGGTTTATCGTACGATATGGTATGACAAAGGCCCAATGCGAGTATAGCACAAGCCTAAACGACAATGAAGGAGTTACGAGTATACATCCGACACAATGAAAATGATTGATTTCCCTACCTCGGAAGCGCTAATGATAAACTTACATCTGGGTAGATAGTATCGTCAAGCCTGGACAAAAGGACCCTATTAAATGGGCTCACATCCAGGCCGTGAAACCAAAAAAGAGATAAATCAAACAAGGGCAGAAAGAGAGACACGTACGGTGGTATGCTTTCGGTGCCACCAGAGAATCCCGATTAGTGAAAGGGAGAAAAACGTCACCCAGACTCACCGAGGTTCGTCGTGCATCGAACAACTCTTTTTCCAGAATCATTGGGGGCTAAGCTTGTCTTTCGCCGGAACTACTGATTGGAATCAGGGCAGGTACAAAGCCAGCCAGCTAGGTAGAAGCTCATATGTTGCCAGAATATGTGTCGAACTTAGCTGGAGTCTGTTGTCCGTCACTGTAGACACCCGTAGAGTCTAGTTTGCCATCGGAGAGAAAGCAGGAACCGATGCGATGCTGTGCTTTAATCTCTCTCAGTGCGCCGGGTCGAACACTGTATCTGAATCGCGGACCCTTCCCGCCGCCGCTGCGTCCGGGCCGTTGTCGATCACTGTCTCCTTCGGGAATTGTGGGCGTTCGACGGCGTACCGCGGGAGCTGGGCCATCTTCTCTTCGGGGCTGATCGTATCGTGTAGGTAAATCATTCTCGTAGCCTTAGACTTCTCCTTCTTGGCCGGTTTCTCTGCAGTATCCTTCGCCGCGGCCGAAGTTTGATCGTTGACGGACGAGGAAACTTGTCCGGTTGCTTGTTTCGCCTTTTCGTTTTCGTGGGCCTGTACCGGTGAGGCTACGTGGCCCATATGCATCTGCTGCATCTGCTGCGCATTGACTGCAGGTGCGCCGAAGGCTGGGCGTTGTGGAAGGCCAGTAGATGGGGGGAGGCTACCAGGTCGTGGAGGAGGGGTGGACTCAGTGGACCTAGGATGCTGAGGGAATGGAGGAGCTCCGTAGCCGGGAGCGGAAGGGTATGCGGGCATCTGAGGAGGGTATCCGGCGGGAGAGTAAGGCGCAGCGCCAGGAACCTGGTGCCCGCTAGCGGGCGAGAAGGTCTGGTAAACCGGACTAGCGATCTGCTGGTACGGAGCGGCAGCAGCGCCTCCGTAGGGTTGGGGATAGGGATATTGTTGAGCGGGGGCGGGTGCAGACGCAGCGGGGGCTTGTCCCTAGTCAAAGACATGTCAGTTTTAGGGCTCGAACTTGCGCCAAGTTTGAGACAGGCTGGGAACTTACATATGCATCATCAGCCTTTGGCACATACGGCGGTGCAGGTGGGCCAGAGCTCACGGGGGTTGCTTCTCCGCTACTGCCACCAGCAGCTGCTTCCGCTTTCTTTGCCCGATGCTCCGCCAATCGCTTCTTTAAATCCGACACATCCTCCAGCTTCGGCCTTTTGGTTGGCTGTCCACCCATTCCACTGCCCGCGGGCGGGTTACCAGTTGCCGCTTGGCGCTCGGCCTCGGCCTGGTGGTACTGCGCAGCGACGCGCTGCTGATGGGCTTGCAGCACATCCTCGGGAATACCCTCCATGCCGAAGATTTCGACATCAAGACCTGCTCGGTTGGGCAAAGCATTTTCAATCTCCGTGAGCTGTTCCTTGTGGACTTGACTCATGTGTACGGACAATCCTACAGCGCGCATTCAGTTAGGTGCTGCTTTCCCTAGGGACAATTGTCGCGAGCATGCGTGGGGAGCACTCACCTCCTGCGGTATTCAGTCTGCGATAACACTTGTCGCATTTGAAATGCTTCGCTTTTTGATGCAAGGTGAGAATTTTCAGGTCGTCGAAATCGCGCTCACAGTAGTAGCACCATGGACGGGCCAAGAGCTCCTCCAGGGACGGACCACGTCTCTTCTTGCCCATTGCGACTATGTATACAGACCGAACGACGGCTCAGCAAAAGAGTTACTTAAATGACTGAAAGAATGGTGAGTGCAGAGGCGCAGTGAAGAGGAATTGAAGTAACGAAGTGAGGATGTGACGAAGTGACGCAGATTCAAGACGATTACCTCGAAAGACGGGGGCGGTCAAGGGAACGAGACGCACGTGATGCTATAAATTCACGTGGTGGCCTCATGCGCTCCAGAGTCTAGACTAGTCTATCAACACAGTTTACTACCCACCTAAGCATCGCGGACGTTTTATTAACCTGTCGAACTGATATGAAATTAAATGCATTTTTTTACTTCGAGTTCTACCCTTGCACTAGAACTAGAGGTTTCTACCCCTGGCCCGGTCAATTCTCGTTGCGATGATTGGGTGAATCAAGCAAAGCGACTTTCCAAATGCCATATTCTAGAAAGAATTGAGTTCAGGAAAGATTTGATACAATGAACGTTGCTACATTTGTGCTGTATCCAAATCCAACACGATGAATAAATGTGCTTATTCAAGCTGAGAGTAAGTGTAGCAAACCCGGGTGGACCTTAATTGTCAATGGGCGTTCCGATTGACATATCTAATTCAACGCTTGGTGAATGTAGGCAATCACAGTCGCTCTTTCACAGGAAAATTTTGCTCAGGCAGTATCTCTCTCTTGCTGAAGTCCTTTCGTCTTTTCTAGGAGATGCTAGTAAAATACTTTACAATACCCAGTATACTTTGCTCCAAGTAGATCTACAAGAAGGTAGAAAGTAGACAGCTTAAATAGATAGCGAAAAAGCTTCGTTGCGAAAATCGTTTGCATATTGCAGAGGCCCAACCAACAAGCCAAAAGGCCATCGATAGCCCGCTGCGGGTAATGATATTGTACAGATTCAGAAGTAGAATACACAGTCGCCGTAGTTAACAGACGCATTGACAGTGACGATCAATTTCATCGGTGGTGATGGTGATCGGGAGGCGGGCCTGGTGGCAGATTCAGGTTATAGGGTACATATGGGAATGGCGCATATTGAGCTGGCATAGGCTGGCCAAGCTGAGTATGAGGGGGAGGGGGAGGGGGAGGGGGATGAGGTGCGGTGAAAGGATTAGGTGCGTAGTGAGGCATCCCAATTGACGGCAGAGTAGGACCAGGGCCCATATGTGGGGGCTGTGCGGCCATGGGGGGCATGGTGTTGGGCGCCTTTGGCGCAAGATTTCCGGTGGGGATAGGAGCAAGAGAAGGAGATCGACGGCGGCGTCCAGGGGGCCGGGAGTTTTCCCTGGTCTTTTGAACATCGTCATGCACGCGATCCTGTTCAATCTGTGCCTTGGATCGCTTGGGGTTGCGAATGCGTCCTTCACGGTTGAAACGCTCCCAGTGGTCAAGCATGGCCTTTGTTCGCTTGGGGTTCTTCGAATTCATGATCTTCAAACGGCGGGCTTCTTCAATTTCTTCTTGTGTTGCATCCTTCTTCAGAGAAGGTGTAACCTTGGTGGAAGAAGTTGGTTCGGGTGCTGGAGAGTCTGTAGGTAATGATGCAGTTTCCTCTGTCGAGCGGGAAACGTGCGGCGTGGTGGCCACCACACTGCTTGCACCACGTCGGCCTCGGCCCCGGCCGGAAGTAGGAGTGTAGGTAGTAGCCTGATTAGAATCCAAGGAAACCCGACCCGACGGGGGTCGGCCAACACCTCGGCCACGACCTCGACCACGGCCTCGTCCACGGCCGCGGGGAGCGCTGACAGGGGCTTCAGCTGGCTGGTATGCCTCGAAAGTAGCACGTCGACCACCACGGCCTCGGGTGCGTCGCTTCGCGGGATGGGTCTCTTCCTCTTCGGTCTCATCTGCAGAGTCTTTCGGGGTCTCGGTGTCCGTCTTCGAGGTATCAACTTCCACAGCTTTCCGCTTGCGAGTGTACTTGGGCACCAGAGGTTCCTTTCGAGTCTCATACAGCTTGGGGACAAACTCGGTCCCATCCCGAATGACAGGAGCCCAGCCGTCGGGGTTGCGGTCACCGGGTGCCACCTTGGTGGCCATCTTTCTAGCCTGAGCAGGAGTCGGAACAAAACCACCCTGGCTGAAGGGATCCTGCGGGATCCAAGTGACAGCGACGCTGGTGTTTTGGTTATGGAAAACGTGCTTGTAGCCATACAGCATGGCCTCTTTCCTGTCCTCGAAGTGGCGAGGATCCTCTGGTACTCGAGCGAGGGGATGACTCGTCTTTTTCTTGTTGCCCATCATGAAGTCTCGCTTTGCATCTGGTGCAAGTGCGCTGCGGTGATGGCGATGTGCCGAGAGATAGAGTTTGTCGAGTGCGAGATATTCATCTTGCCAAACTTTCATCGCAAACCCCGCGGCCTCGGTGACGGCGTACAATTCTTCGGGTGAAAGAGTCTCGGGCTTGCGGAGCATTTCGAGCAAGTCATCCAGTGAATTGAGATCGAGGAATTGGCCCTTGTCAGTCTTGACCTTCCTGTACGGGTCAGGCCTGGTCAGGGGCTCGGACGCATCGCGCTTCTTCGGCTTTGCATCTTGAAAAACATGTTGCCAGGTGCTGTCAACCTTGGCCATGTCCTGTTCGTATGTGGGACAAAATGTGTGGACGTCGTTAACCGTCCAGATTTGGGAAAGACGATCGTTCATCTGGGGGGTTTCCCATTCAGCCACGCGCCGCTTGAAGTCGTCTGGATAGGCAGTTCTCGGATTTGAGAGCCATTCAATAAGGTCGCGTTGGCTAGAAGGTTCCTGGGTGGCCTTGACAGGAATGAAAGAAATTTTGCCGGCTCCGGTTTCCGCGTCGCTGTGCTCGCCGTCGGCAGACGGAGCAGCAGTCACGAGCTCCTCTTCTTCTCCGTGCAAGCCTTCAGACTGGGTCATGCCATTCACGACTACTTCTCCGTTGATATCAAGCTGTTCATGTTCTTCGCCCTCGGCCTCGGCTTCTGCCTCGGCTTCTTCAGCATCTTCAACGTCAACATCATCACCTTCTTCAATTTCTTCGGCATCTTCATCGACTTCGTCTTCATCTATTTCCATGTGCTCATCTTCGGGGTCATCATAGCCGTATGGATTGTGCGCAGGATGTTCTGCAGCAACATGAGCATTAAGCACATCTTGTTCAGAGGTGGTCTCATCATTTGGACGCTCGAGGAGCTTTCCACACCAGTCGCATTTTAGTTTGCGCGAGAATGGTTCGGGCGATTGAGAAATTTGGGTGGAAGTTGACTGCGGGCGGAAAGGCTCGGAGAACTGTCGGCGCAGCGGCGAATCCTGACTGTCGCCCACATCTGAGGACGGGTTGTCCATATCTAAATCTGGCCGTGGGATGGGGGCCATATTTAGAGAATACAAAATTGGCAGAAAAAAGAAAAAAGAGAAAGAGAAACACGCGTCAGATGGAAAGTAAGGCGAGGTTCTGTATAGTTAGTTAGTTTCGGGTGGTTCGCTTGCAGTGCCAAGACGCCAGGAAGTAATTGCAGCGCAGACAGATTACCCCCAGACTCAAGAGAGTAATTGTGAGAGTGAGAGGATAAAAAACGCGGATAGACTGAAGCGGAAAGATACAAGGCACATTCATGCATGAAATACACGTGCTTCGAACATGATGTAGGGCACAGATTGGGGGTGAAGCAGAGATGCAGACACGGTCGCGGCAAATTGTGTGAACCAGGATCCGAGCCGAAGTGTAGGGGGATAGTAAGATAGTAAAGGGAAAATCAAGATCGCGCACATACCATGTAATGAGAACTCAGGTAATAACCGAGTTTGAGGTCGATTTCAAGTTGAACCCCGATCGCGCCAATTACGGACACTGGAAGCGCCAGGTCGCGAGCGGCTGCCAGGGATGTGTATTGGAAGGCTGGGGCCGATGGCGAAGCTTCTCCGCGTCCTGCGGCAACAACTTCCGAACAGTGTAGAGATAAAAGAGAATCACAGGATGAGAACAGAAGAATCAAAGGACATATGCTAGAAGCCGACAATGCTGGGTTTTGGTAGTTCCAGCGTGGTCGAGAACCCGGGAGTATGTAGAAAAAAAAAAGGATCTTACAGCAGGGCAGCGGGAAAGGGGAGAATGAAAAAAGAAACAGGGCGATGGATAAATCCACAACCGAAGAAACAGTATCTGGCAAGTAAAAAGAAGAAAGAACAGGGGAGAAAGAGATAAAGATGATGGGAAGAAGGTGAGCGCGACAGAAAAGAGATTGAGAGGGAGTAGTTTAGTTTGTAGTGAACTTGACCATTACAACTTGCCCCATTTTTCAGGCCCTATCGACCAATCAGATCGCATTCATCTACTTAAGCCACTTTTGCTGGCCCCGGATACGTAGGAAGTTAAAGAGATTATTCTTTTTCTATTGCTATTGAACTGTTATTGAATACCTAGCTGATGTCGCTATAATGTTATACCTACACTATTGTACTCCCTGCACATCTTCTTCTCCTCCTTTTGAGCTGTATGCTGAACAATCTGACTTTTTACGGCTACCTGCTGATCATGGGCTTCGCTGCCTGATGCCTAGGACTTTGGTTTCACGTAGTACTATCCTTTCTCCAATACCTGATTAGCAGGACAATGCATTGGTGGGTATGGAGATTTATGGTTGCGCCCTAGAGGATATCCCTCACGTCTGTCTGGGGACCATTGGGGCCACGACATCTCCCTCAATACAAGAACAATACCTCTTCCCTTTCTCTATTGAACAATAAACAGAGATCAGGTAGAGTATAGGAATCAATGGGAAGGTCTGTATTGTTTTCCTATCGAGCACCTTTGTTGGCCCCTTAGTTCCGATAGTCGCATGTCTCAACGAAGCACAGACCTCACATATTTCCTTCACATTTTTCCGACTTCTCGCGAGCTCTGTAGATCGCTCGATGAAGTATTGACCTGGCAGGAATTATAACCTGCATAAATGGTGATGCCGCGCCAGTTCACTTTTTTCTTGATCGCTGTCATATTTTTTGTCCTATCATCTGCTAGCATCCGTTGGTTGACTGATCACACAAGGGCCTCGGAGTTTATTCTCATCATTTACGACATGCACCATGATACCACTCAGGAACTTCTTCCAAGCTCTCTAATCTGTAGATATTGGTCTCGTATCGAGATTAGTTTCTGCCCATTGGGTGAATCCTTGTAGACTTGACAGCGCAAGACAAGGTAGTCACATGTTGTACTTCTTTTATTAACAACGTCATAGATATTTCCAAGGTTGATCTTGAAATGTACAAAACATCACACTAGGATCCAGTATAATTACTGGTTCTTTTCCCCAACATCCAGCGCCACCAGAAACCTGCTCACGCAATTGTATGCGGCAACGGTGGCCGTGATCTCGACAACCTCCTTGTCACTGAAAAAGCCCCTCAATTCTTGGAAGACATCATCCGGAACCGTCACAGTATTGGTCATTGCATCCGTATATTTGAGCACCGCTCTCTGATCTCGAGTCAAGACCTTTTCCGCTAGCTCATCGGAGAATCCTGTCTTGGCATCCCCAACAACGTGCAGCGCTTCCTCGCTTAACCCGCCTTCCTTGAGTAATGGCGCATGCTGCTCCCACTCAAACAACGCGCCATTCACCATTGCAACGCGACAGATAACAAGCTCTCGAGCCACGGTTGATAGGGTTGTGCGAGTGCGGATAGCTCCAATAAACGAGTTCCATCCCTCGGCGACGGGGAAAGAGTGCAGGAGTGCTAGATCCAGTGGCAGGAGCGGGTTTGGAGCTCGACGAGCCTGTACACTGGCTAAAACCTTCGCTTCATTGTCTGTGGCTGTAGGCGGAGGGTCTGGCACGTAAGGAAGACGCATGGTGACGACGTATAGTTGAACTTGAACTCGGGTAGATCTCAGATCGAATATTAGCGTGGAATGACTCAATGGACGGTCCCAATGGCACCTACCTGTCTAATAATGAATATCTGGGATATGATGCGGATCAACTGTCCTGTAGGTTTGTTTAAGTTCTGTTTTGTTGCAAAAGGGGAGAACGGGCCTACTTATCCCACTTTCTTTTACCGCCAACCCCGCGTCGTCCGTAGGGGCCGATAATGATGTCGCGGGAGTCGGATCTTCTACACGAGTTCCGCTTGTCTTGGGTTTTTCTGTGACGGGATGAAGACTCGGTGATCATGATCTACCAAGGATCCCTCAGTTTGCTTTCTAAGATCGACACAGTGGGTGTGTGACTGCAAGATATAATTATTCAAACAGATAGGGGGGATAAACAATAGGCACTTAAGATATGCATGTTATATTATCATCCAGCTACCTCCGTAGCTACATATTTAATAGTCTAACAGAATGAGTTGAATGGCTGCTAAGTACCATATCTTTCATTCTGCATACCCAGGTGGAAGACGTTAGGATCACCTGTGCACCATAAGGCTTGTTGGAGGCTTATTGTATACTACTGCCACAACCTAACATTGATATGCCCGGAATATCCATAACATATTCAATTTAAAAGCAACACAATAATATTCACATAGCTCTCAAGTTTATTAAAATGCACTTTCAAGTGCGTCAAAGTAGAGTGTAGGGAATGTAGACTCCGGGGGTCTTGGCAGATCTCCACAGCAGCCGCTTTGAGAGCTCCAAACAACTGAGCCGGTGTCGTCACCTCTCCTGAACAACTCGGTTGATCCTTAAGCCAACATAATGCCACCCAAGGCAACCAAACCTACAAGTGATGAGCTGCTCGCTCAGTTCGACAATCTCGATGTCAACCAGCCCAGCGAAAAGCCCAAATCCGCCGCCCCCGACAATGCAAAGGCTGGCCATGAAGACATACTCGCCGAACTGGACAACTTAGCTACACAGCGACCCAGCAGTGGACCTGGTACTCCGCGTCTATCTTCTGACAGGGCGGCTCGCCCCGCTACGCGATCTCCTCGACCCAGTGCGACTATCGATCGACCAAATGATGACAAGACGTCCGCTCGTCAATCGGCGGAGACAGGTCGCACCTCTCGCACAGGCGATAAGCAGGAGCAGCCAAAGACAGAGCTAAAGACTACAGCACCAGAGGAGTCCCAGGGTGGTGGATGGTGGGGAGGAATCTTTGCGACAGCCAACGCAGCTATGAAACAGGCTGAAGCTGCTGTCAAGGAAATCCAGAACAACGAGGAAGCCCAACGGTGGGCCCAGCAGGTGAAGGGCAACGTGGGGGCCCTCAAGGACTTTGGTATGATACTCCCTGAATCATATATATGGACTATCCTGCTAACATAGTCTGGCGCAGGCGGCGAGCTTCGCAACATGGCGATCCCGACATTCACCAACCTCATCCACACCCTTGCCCCTCCGATCTCGTCGCACGAACGTCTCCAGATCCATGTAACCCACGACCTCTCAGGTTACCCCGGAGTTGACCCGCTGGTATACGCCGTTTTCTCGCGGGTGATGTCCCAAGTCGAGGGTGGAGACCTCCTAGTGATCCAGCGGGGTCAGGAGTCAGCCCCAAAGCGCGGCCTCGATGTCGGCGGCTACATTTCCAGCGCCGGTTGGAGTGACGGGCCCTGGTGGCGGACAGTGACACCAGGCACACCGCGGACCATCAATGCGGTGCGCGGAGCCGTCGAGGGGTCCAAGCTAGCCCGCGCCAGCGCCGAGAGCTACGCGACGGAGTATTTCTCGGCGAAGGGTGGAATCGAAGAAGCAGCGAAGCAGGCGACGGAGGTGCTGAGCGAGACCAACCCGGTCCGCAGCAGTGACATCTTCCTCGCCATCCAGGCTATCAGCCAACCTGTCTCGGCAGACATGTTCCAGGCCGGCGCATCGGGGGAGAAGGATATCCCTTCCGGTGCAGTTGATCCCGAGGAGCAAGACGAGGAGATCACATTCGCTCTGTATCTCCATGATCCTATTCATGGCATTGCCTTCCACACCATCTCGCAGGCAATTCCTCAAAAGTGGATCGAGTGGCTCAATGCATCTTCACCGGCCGCCGAGAACCCGGAATCCGAGGAGGCACAGGTGCCCCGCGCAGTACTGCCCGAGGCTATCGCCGAGATCATCGAGAGTGGCGGCGTGGACCCGCGCGAGTGGGTTGCAGAATGGATCGAGGAGACGCTGTCGTTGGCGGCCGGAGTCGTCGCACAGCGCTATGTGGCCCGCCGCATGGGCGTGGGCGAGGGAGGAGTTGGCAAGGGCAAGATGCGTGCCGAGCAGGCGACTACAGTTGAAAGCGGTGCCGGCGAAGCCGCTCGCGCGATCTGATAGTCAAGAGCGGATTTGAGTTCATGAGATACACCCCCTTTCCAAGCTTTTTATGTGCCGTTTGTTACTTTACGTCCTACCGGGTTATCCAACGATAGCCAGATCGTAATGATGTCCGTATTGTATGCAATTCGCAGTATGTACAAAGTGCCTTAGACATCGCTCCTCTATACCCACCAAATGATGGGGATGCTCCTAAATGCAAGATCGAAAAGCCCAGCGCCTGGGGAATCCAAGATGACAGAAAAGAGAAACATTATATGCATGTCAAACGTCATGTCCAGGACCGTCTTATTGATTCAGGTCCAATGGTCCTTCCAGACCCGGTACATGCCAGAAATTGGCTCGGAGCCCAGTCACACTAGCTCAAGTTAGCAAAGTATATCGGAACAATGGCAGAGCATCCTACCTCGTTGACCCGCTCAGCACTGTATGCGCATCTGTACCCTCCTCGCTCTGCTGCAGCCTCTTCTTCATGTCCGATAGATCAGCGGACCACTTGAAATGACGCTCTTTGCGCTTCGCATGCTCGGCATGGCCATTCAGACCGTCAACCCCATTGACGCCATTCGTTTCGGCCCCATTCACCATCTTGCTCTTAGCCTCCGTCCCAGCCTCGGCATACAAGCAGCCACGAGACCAGTAGTAAGGCAGAGTGCGCGTATATAGAACAGGTCGAGTCTCGACATCAATGCGCATGGGGACATTGATATTGTATAATTCAACACGCTCGTCCCAATTACGCCACAAATGATCCACAGTCCGCACAGCAAGACGCGCCGTAGCTTCAATAATATCCGCCGGTTGCGGATCCTTGCTACCGAAGGAGATAGCAATGCCGCGCTTGCCACATAACACAGCCTCAAGGGCACCGCCCACAGTACCCGAGGACAGGTTATAGATCGTCGAGGCGTTACGGCCGTGATTGGGGCCGGAAATCACCAGGTCGACTGGTGGGCGATCCGTGAAAAGGTTGTAAAGACCTAGCTGGGTGCAGCTAGCCGGTGTGCCATTTTCAATCACCACCCATTCGTTCTCGGTGTTCGATTCGTAGCTGTCGTCCCAGGTGCCGTCGTCGTGGAAGGAGTCCGGGTGCACGAAGTGCGCGGTCAGTGAGGCTTCGATCAGATGTGCTTTACCGATCCATGAGCGCGAGGCGGCTGGGATGGCGACGCTGACTAGGTGGCCTGCGCCTTGGAGTTCGTCGACGAGTGGTCGCACGTAGGGCGAGAGCCGCTTGTTCGGCGGGCCATCGTCGTTGACTACCTATTGGGAGCGCTGGTTAATAACCGTTCATTTGATGCAAATTTATTCCAAGATGATGTAGCAAATGGTATTTCAAGACTATCCAGGGCTAGAACAGGGAATGCAATAGCTTGGTTCATTGCAGAACTACCTTGACAAGACCAGGATATGTCAAGGAAAGCGCAGAAAAAAAAAAAAAAAAAGAAAAGATAGCGTAACTCGACGATGCGCTTACCAGTATATGCATTGCCAATTATTTGCGCCAAGGGCGGCCTCGGGATATGTTTTCTTTTCCTTTAATCCGGGGAGTACAAATCGGACTCTGGTCTGGATATATACCTAGGTTGAGGAAAAGATTGAGTATCACAATGCCCACGACCCTGGGCCCAACCCCAACTTATATGGAGTAATAGAAAGCGCGCAAGGATTGAGCCATTTGCATTACCGGCAGGCCAAATGGGGAACTCACGGTGAAGTCTGTGAAAGCTGCGGGGAGCAGCCCCGGATGGAGTCTGCGGTGAACCGATCCGTCGGGTGACTGGAATCGGGACGGGCAGGGGGAAGTATGTTAAACACTGTATACTACGGTCTAATTGGTTCTGTTATCTACCGAGGTGTATGTATACGGAGTGCTTCTGAGGTTAATGCTATTGTTATAGTCCGTCGACTCCAGTCTTATACTTTCTATACTTCTCCGTAGTTACATGCATGTAACTAAGTAACTACTTTTAACACGGCTGCTGAGTAATATACCAGCGACAGCCTAAGGCAGCAAGGCAGCAAGGCAGAAAAGAACATGGAAATGTGCTCGGTGCTCTGGACTACGGACTACACGGTACACTCTGGACTGGACCTTTTCCCCTTCTTGAGAACCGTGGAAGCTAACTATGTCCGGGCCATTTTTATCAGGAACCATTAATTAGCTGATCAGCTCGCGTAAGATCAGTCCACGTGCTCTCGGTGGTTTCTAGTCCGGGGCCTGCTCACTATACTGTACCCTCTGCCTTGTTGGGGATGGAATTGTTGGCCTTTTTGAACCCTGTAGCTTAATAAGTACCTAGTAGCTGTAAAAATAAAATCACAATGACAACCGTCTATTCTATAATCTGCAGCACTCGCCTCGCAGGACAATAATTGGATAGTGCCAACGGCGGTCTGTGCGGATCCCCGATCGCAGGCCGCAAAACTTTGGTGGTGGGGAATCCCATCACTGTCATCTTCTTCCCTCGACCTTCATCCATCTACATCTCTCACGCCCTCGATCTCGGAACCTCTTACGGTCGTATCTTGCGACCGTCATCGAAGATTTACGCAAAGTCGCAAAAAGCTCCATCTTTTTGGGATCTTTGCTCGGCCTGGTCGACTCTGTCGCCAACTTCCATTCCTGCATACCCTGTATGGACTGTGGAAGCGCGGGAGCAGCTGCGGGTATCGACCCCAAAATACTAGATAATTGGCAAACGGACGGTGCTTTCTCCGTCGCGTCGTGGGAACACATTGGATACGATCAATCGCCCGAGTGGGACACCAGCCAGGAATCGAGCCAATGTGCCGATGTCGCCGACCTGGGCGCTTTCCATGACCCTCTAACGGGCTCACTGCTGGATCCCTCTAGTGATCGGCTGAACAGGTGCGCGTCGTCCGGCCCGGCCTCAACGCCAAGACCGCTGACATTCAGCTTTTGTAGGAAACGCGATGTGACCTCGGAGAATTTCAACTACGCCGATGGTGGTATCGAGGGTACAGGCAGCGGTACCCTTAGCCCTCGTACGCTGCCATCCTCCGCCGACGACAACTTCCGTGGCGACGAAACCTGGCCGCACTTCCCACTGTACAACTCGGTCGTGGCCGATATGTCTCTGGAGGCGCCGATGCTCTACCCTTACGGTAAAGCACCGGACAACTCGACTGGGGCTGTCATCGTGGAGGACATGGGAGAAATGCCCCAGGGCCAGCGATACTCGGACGCTCCGGCAGAGGCCATTATGTTCCAACAGGTGCCGCCGTCATTCCCGATGATGGACCAGTGGCACGGAATTCCAGGCGGTCTCCCTGTGGAGGATATGCCGGGGCATGGATCCGTTCCGATGGCCATGCACTCGCAAAAGGACGCAAAGGACCCCTCCATGCGCGAATTCCGACCTCCGGGCCCGCCACTTGAGTCTCGGTGGCTCAACAACCTGGAGTCGCAGATGCCTGTCTCCCAGATGCCGTCCGTATCTGCAATCGCAGCTCCGGTCACTCAGAAGAATGGTCAGAACGGACCCGATGGGTTCCATTTCAAGTCCGAAAGCTCGTCTGTCTCGGGCGACTTGCCTGGAATCTATGAGTGCTCGTACTCTGCCACTAGCGAAGAGGTACCGAGCTTTGCGGAGCGCCAGCTGGATGATGATCATCGTTGGAAAATCTCTTCGCCAGACGGTGGCTCTCCCTCGGGGACGCCCGGCCTTAAGGCCACCGCATTCATGGTCAGCGAGACCCCGTCAGAGTCTCTAATTAGCACGATGCCGCCTCAATCAAGAGCTTCTTCTTCTGCTGGCCAGCGCAATTCGGGCCGTCCCACGCCTCTTGGCATGCAGACTGTGGCTATGGTGCGGAAGCGCAAGAATCGGAGTGCTCAAGGCTCTGTGGACCAGGGTCAACCCATGCCCTTACAGATTGTCCAGGAAGATGGACAGGGCGGTTCGATCGCCTCTGCAGACTTCGTCTCACCCCCACGCGGTGCTCGTCGCAAGGGTCCGCTCAGCCTGGTTGGTAGAGCTAACGCCGGCATGCGTCGAAAGAACAAGGATACTTGTGTCCAATGCCGGCTCAACAAGCGCAAATGCGACGGAAGCGCACCATGCGATGCTTGCCGTCCTACTCTACACGAGCAACCGTGTGCTCGGGCTTGTTTCTCTAGTATTGTCGAATTCGGCACGTGCAACTACATCTCTCAACGAGCTGTAAACCACCCGAAACTTGACGGCAGTGGCAGAGTCCGGATGGCAATCCCGTCCGAATTCGACCTCAACCAACTATTGTCGTTCCTCTCCGAGCGCCAAGGCCGGTTCAACATCCGCGCCAGCCAGGCCTGGGGTTCTCTTTATGTGCTTGACCTTGGCGAGACATACAAGTTCCTCAAGAATCTGAGCGAATGTAACGGCAATTCCAAGTCCACCTTCCTCGAGTTCATTGACCGCCGCATTGTCGAATCCAAGGACAAGTCGAAGAACTGGTTGACATGCGTCAAGGACTGCGATCCGATGAAGCAAGCATATGTGAGTTTCGCCTACCCACTCAAGTCTTGTACAATGATCTAATCTCCCCTCTAGTCCCTCTTATCACAGTGGAACAACATGCCCAGTCGCGCAAAATACACCATCGTCCCACTGGACTCCAACGGCCAAGAGCGTCCCATGGACATCAACGACCCCGAGGACCGACGTGACATCCTGCTCGCAGCCCAGCTCTCGCGCATTGTCTGCCGCATGATGGAGGTTGAAGGCTTCCGCAAACTGGAGCGCGACTTCTACAACATCAAGTGGAAGCAGATCTCCCACGAGACGCACATCCGCTTCCTCAACGAACTGGGCCACATCTTGCTGTCCCTACGGTGGCGCGTCTCGTGGTGGAAGATGCTCGGCGATGGCGGACACAACCCTGACCCATCTCAGCAGCACTACGTCGATCGGGTCGAGCTGCTTTGTCGCATCCTATACGTCTACTATACCTGCGTCTTGGCCAAGCTGCCATCCTGGTCGACCAGCGATGTCCCCAAGGGCACCTGGTCATCCTACCCGGACTCGGAGAACCCGATTTGGGATGATTTCCCCTCCGACTCATCAGACGCGGGCTTCCAGGCCTGGATGGCCCGCGGCCGCGACCTAATCGAGGAAGCCGGTGTGCCCGGACGGATCTCGAAGATGTAGGAGCAACACTTATATGGCATGGACCCAGGGACGGGACTGGAGTTGGAACTATTGATACCCTTATTTTCCCTATATGTTTCTCATTTTGTTCTGAACGATCACGACTTATACTATATTTACCTGTTTATGATTGACGATTACCGCCTACAAGGCGGTTTTGTACATGGCCTTCCTTACATACCCTTCCAATTCTAGTAGAAAACCAATGGATCTAGACCAGGGTATCGAATTCATGAGTTCATATCGCATAAAGCGACATAGGACCGAAAATAAACCAACTAAAAATCCTCTGAAGATTCCTCTATTCACCCGATTATTTCTTCCCACCCTTCCCCTTATCCTTCTTCCCACCAGCCAATATCTCCAAATGACCCGCCTTCTGCGCCAAACTGCGCTCCGTCTTCGAAACCAATCCCGACGTAAGTTTCTATACCCGTTAGCTGTTAACATCCTGCAAAACCGTTCTGCTAACGCACCTTATTCAACTTGGCCTGTCGTACCAACGCCGCCTTCTTAGGCGCGATTTGTCGCGGACCGGGCCTTGTGCGAGCATTGCTTCTGGATTCTCTGCTCACGTTTAGTTCAGTTCGAGGTGAGGGAGGGAGGCAGGGACGTACCGCTGGGCTGTGGCCGTGGTCTTTTTGCTCTTTTTGAGGGCTCCTTGCGCCATTTTGGGTGGTTTGAGGGGTGGAGTACTGCCAGCAGCACGGGGAGTTTGCAGTTGAAGTTGAAAGTTGAAGGAGGTAAAGTTTTGGGGAAATCCTTATCGGTATGGGTCACGTGCGCGGTATGCGCCAATCATGTGGGTTGGTGGGTGTGGGAGTACTGGGAGTACTGGGATTGATAAATTGATAAAGGAGTAAAAGTAAAAGTAAAGTGCTAACTACTGAAGGTGGATAGGTTGGGTTAGGTTAGGTTGGGTATGTTGGTCTTGGTGATGGGGTTTAGAACTTGGAAGGTCTACGTTGAAAGGTTATGCTTTTTGTGCTTTTTGTGATTCTCGATAAATTTAAAAAGGTTTGACTTGATTTAGGCCTTCTGATTATTCACGATGTATTTATAGCATTGCAATATTTAACGGTTCCGGTTTCGTCCTGCAAATTTAGCAATGGTCAAGAATGGCAGCTGTATTCAGATTGATAATAGAATAATCGCCGGAATTGAGTCATTAGACTAGCACTACATCCCCATGTACTATTTATTCAAGCTCAGATAGGGTAAGGTGCAGTAGATTATATAGGAGAGGATAGATCCTGAGGTTAGAGTAGGGATTGTAGTGGTGTTGCCATCAAATGCATAGAATGATAAGCGTCGATAGTATCTAGGTAATCGGGATAGAGAGTGCCCTGTGTACAAGTAGACCGGAAGAAGTGAGAGTAAAGAAGCCTATGTCGACAAACACTAGAGTTCCAGGTGACATCTTGTGGATAGATATTAGAGTAGGGTTCTAGTAAAGTCAAGGTATTGTAGTTCGGACTGGATTGCTGCAGTGCTACATACGGTGGGTTGATATGCGGGGGTTGCAAGGGTTCGTGTCTGAGAATGGTTGTTGACGGTAGGAATGTACACGGACCAGTCTACCCAAAAGCCAGCACTCTACAATCTCAGGAAGTCAAGCGTTAAGGAATGGTATCTAAAATATACATGGTTGACTTGAAATCCCTTGAACATACACAGAAAGAAAACATGACATATCCGAACGCACGCAAGTCCAGCTCAAGATGAGAAAGATAAAGGATATTCCATATCAAGTATCGATAAGATCAAATTCCTCGTACATTACTTGGTCAACAACCAGATCGGAAGTTCATAGAAGGTAAGTTGAAAAGGAGACTGAGCCATGGCCCGACCTCCCCTTGCTCATCAATGGTCCGTTTAGAGGGCCAGAACGGCCAAGACACCGGCAGCGATGGCGCCCAGGGAGATGGCGTTGCGACCAGCACCGTTGAAGACGGGGGAGCTGGAAGGAGTGGCAGAAGCAGTGCCGGAAGGAGCACCGCTGCTGGAGGCAGAGCTGGAGGCAGAGCTGGCCAAGGTGGTGGGGCGGACCGGGGTAGAGACAGGGGAAACGCGGCCACCGGTGGCCGACAAAGAGGCGGAGCTCGCCTCCTCGGGGCAGTAGGTGGTGGTGATGCTGTCGGTGATGACCTTGGTGGAGGACGAGGAGGGAGCAGCAGAGACGGTGGCCGGGGTGGTAACCGGGGTGCTGACAGGCTTCATGGAGGCGGACGAGCTAGCCTCCTCGGGGCAGTAGGTGGTGGTCGACTCCAAGGTGGCCCAGACGGTAGAGGAAGAGGCGGCAGAGACGGTGGCCGGGGTACTGCTAGCCTGCGCGGAGGCGGAGCTCGCCTCCTCGGGGCAGTAGGTGGTGGTGATGTCGTCGCTGATGACGACGGTGGACGAGGGGGTGGTGACAGGCTTCACGGTTGCGGACTCGCTCGCCGTCTCGGGGCAGTAGGTGGTGGTGATGTCGTCGGTGACGACCACGGTGGAGGAGGCATCAGAGCCAGAGCCACCGGCAGGGCCAGCGATACCGAACTGAGTGGAGTACTGGTACTGACCAGTGCCCTCAACAACCAGGAGGATACCGTAGTGGGTGTTGTCAACATCGAGGCTGGTGCTGGGAGTCCACTTGTAGGAGCCAGAGTTGGGAATTTCCTCAGCAATGGTCTGGAGGGGCTTGACGTTGGAGCTGGGACCGCGCAGCAGAACCAGAGACACCTTCTTGCCAGCAGTAGGCTCCCACTTGATGGTGTAAGGGGCACCCTCAGGGACCTGTTCATTCACGCCGGGGCTAACGATGGCATTGCCTGAAGGAGACTTGCTGTAGTCAGGCTGGGTGTAGGCAGCAGCGAAGGCCGCGAGGGTAGAGAAGACAGCAGCGGTAGTGAAGCGCATATTGACGATTTAGATAAAGAATGACTGGAGTTGGTGAGACTGAAAAAAGCAAGATGCTAGACACCTAGATATCAAAGAATGACTTGGGTGGAAGGAAAGGAATGAACGTGTTGGAAAGAGAAGAAAAGAAGGGGGGAGGGGGGAGGAGTGAGAGATATTATGAAGTACATTTCAACTCTCCCGCACTGGCCCTAAACATTTCAGAGCCCCATCAAGGACCCAGTCGAACATGTAGAAACCAACCACTTTCCACTGCTGCGGTCATAGTGGGTCACCATCAAAAAGGCTACTTTCCAAGCGAGCTCTTTCTCCGTACGGCGTACTGAGCATTTTGGGTCTTATTCCCGAGCATATATAGAGGTAATCACATCTCGCATACCACATATCACGTAGAATACGAAACACGAACGCCACTGAATAACAACAATTGCAAGATTGCAGAATGAGATGAAATTTGGGGAATGCGACGGTGCCATGTTCCTCGTGGGGCTGTGGCTCGTGGTGCTAGTACCATCTAGGAAGTTTAGATACTAAGTGTACTACAGTAAGGCTGTGTTACTAGGATCGGATCAGGGGGTTAATTTCCAGCCACAAGTGAGACCCTAAGAAGAATGTTCAAATTTGAAAATGCCAGATCTATCGTCTCCTTCAAGACCAATACGCACTAAGAATGGGTTAAAAATATCCCGTCCAAGGGTCATAGCAGATAAAAGAAGTGGAGTTGTAGTCTTAAGATGCGGGAGAATACCCAGAAAAGGTCGCTTTAATGACTTGCCACCAATGGAACCCCTGTCTTTCACCATGTTATTTTTTCCATACACATTCCCTCGGACCCTCCGGACCCTGAAAATAAAATTCAAAAAGAAAGTAAACTAAAACGGCGCATTACATCGCGTGTGCCTGGAGTATCGTGAGCCGAATCTTATTAGCATCGTCCAGACGATCAGTGCTTCTCCACAGCCAGTGAACCCATCATAGTGCCCTATGAAAACCCGTCCTGTCGATCCCACCGGTTCATCGGGGTAGCGGTATACATAGGTAAGGATCAACGGTTGATCAGGGGGAATGAGTTGCGTGCGACTTGCGTGCTTAAATTGTACTCGTACTCAGTACCGCGGTAGTACATAAGGGGTAGTAAGAGTAAGAGTAAGAGTAAGAGTACCGTGTTAGTGTTGGGCACAAATGAGAAATGAAAAAGGGAAATTTGATTGTCTCACGCTTTGTTGATTTCCTGTTCCTGAAAAGCGGGGCTTCGGAAGAAACTTGTCCAATCCATTCAATCACCTCGCTTCCTTCCTCCGCACAATTGGTCTCTCGTCTATGGCTTAAAATTGGCTGAATTAGCTGTCCACTCGCTTCTGTTTGCCCTCCCAAGTACGGAGTACTCGTAGGAATGACTTGTCCCGCTGAGCCTCTTTATTTCTATTTCGGTGCACGGATGTAAACCCTTAATAGGGAAGGCTTTATATCACACTTGCTCCATAACTACTCCGTACAAAGTACGGAGTATATCCCCAGTGTGCTATAGTGGGAACCAAAGTGATGCCCCTTACGGGTAGCATGTGGATCCCTTGATTTTGTATGTAGATTCGGTTATTCTTCGGTGCTTTCCACTCTAAGCTTTGTTTTGTTCTGCTTTTCTTTTATTTTCGAGAATACTGCATCTCACTAGTATCGAAGTGTCTGAGATTTCAAATTGCCATTGGTCAGTCTCGAATGTCGTTTCGCGAGCTAGTCGACGCCACTTCGGAATCCCACCGTGTTCTCGAGTCATTCCACGGCAATGTGACCTTGACCTTCTAGGCGGCTACCCGTCGATTTGCATTAGTATGATCTTGAATGAACATCTCCGTACCGAACAGAATTCGAGAACGAGTCAATCGGTCGAATGTATAACATTCAAGCTTCCGCAACACTTGACCATCCTAGACCACACGAGTCTGCGGGATCGAGGTTCCTTGGCTAAACTTGGCTGTTCTAGATCCTTACAGGCCCGGTATAAGTACCCGAGCCATACTCCATACAGATCACCATCTAGATCGAAACTAAAGATGACCAGGTACTCCGATCTGACCAGGGAGCACTATCCCACACAACCCGATCTACGAGGGAGCACTATCCCACACAACCCGATCTACGCACTAAGACCAAGTTAGCCAACACTTGCAATCTCCGCGAGATCGCACATATCTACAGCCTTGGAAGCACACTGAATAAACAATATTTGCATTCAACTCAATCTACAATCGGGTATCCCAAATCCACCAAACCCGCCTGATATCGAGTGCCAAAGACAAAAAGCCAAGCCAGCTCAGCCTATAATGCTCGTTTTTTTTTAATATCCATGCTCAATTACTCCATCCAGGTGACGGTCTTGGTCTGCAGGAACTCGTCGTAGCCACTGATGCCTCCGAAGCGGCCAAATCCACTGCTCTTGTAGCCGCCGTGCGGCAGGACCGGCTCGTCGTGGATGGTTAGGGAGTTGATGTGGACGGCACTTGATAACGTCAGTATAAGGATATAGGGGGATTTAGAATGTCGGAAGATACTCACCCGGCCTCGATTTGCTTGGCCACGCGCAGACCGCGGAAGAGGTTGCTCGTGAACACGGCGGAGGTCAGACCGTAGTCGGTGTCATTGGCCAGAGCCACAGCATCCTCCTCGGAATCGACGACCATCAGAGACACGGTCGGACCGAAAGACTCGGTCGCGTACAGGTCCATGTCCTTGGTGACGCCCTCGACGACGACGGGCCGCATGTGGGTGTCGCGGGCCTCGTTGGCGTTGGCGTCGCCGAACAGCACCTTGGCACCGCGCGAGACGGCGTCGGAGACCAGTTTCTTGTTCTTGGACACGGCGGCGGCGTTGACGCACACCAGAGCCGGGGCGTCCTTGCCGAAGAGCTTCTCCGCGGACTCGGCTAGCTTCTGGCGGAATTGATCGGCGATGCCGCGCTGCACGACGATGCGCTCAGTGGACATGCAGATTTGGCCGGACTGATAATCGTTAGCCATGTTTTTTTTTTTGCAAAGGGTTCATGTCGGTGATATACTTACGTGCATGAACGAACCGAGCGCGCAGTTCATCGCCGCCTTGTCGAGGTTCGCATCGTCCAGGATAATCGCAGACGCCTTACCACCCAGCTCGAGCAGCACGGGCTTAATGTACTTGCCAGCAGTGGAGGCAATGATCGAACCGACGAGCGTGCTACCGGTGAAGTTAATCTTGCGAATAGCCGGATGGGCAATCAGCGCGGTCGTGACGGCAGCGGCATCAGCAGCCTGATGGTAAACAACGTTCAAGCACCCGGCGGGAAGACCAGCCTGTCGGAAAACATCGCCGAGAGCCCAGAAGCACTTGGGCGAGAATTCCGAGCCCTTGAGGACGACCGTGTTACCCGCAGCGAGCGGGATTGCAACTGCACGCGTGCCCAGGACGAAGGGGGCGTTCCTGCATAGCTGCGTTAGTTACACGGCTCGGGATTGGTCTGATTTGGGATATGGAGAATCCTACCAAGGAGCAATTGACAAGATCACACCGTACGGCTCCTTGAAGACCATCGCACCCTCGCCATCCACAGTGACGTTGGGCACAACACCCTCGATGGTGGAAATGCGGGCCGCGAAGTCTTTGATAAAGTTGACACCCAAGTTAAAGGTGTGCTCGGCGAACAGACGACCCGCGCCGGTCTCCTCACGCTGGTACTGGACGAGCTCCTCCTTACGCGAAGCCATGATCTCGGCCGCCTTGATCATGATGTCGCGGCGGTCATAGGCCTTCATTTTGCTCCAGCCCGGGAAAGCTGCCTTTGCAGTGTCTGCAGCGCGCACGGCATCGTCCACTGAAGCTCCGGCGCTGTAACCGGATAGCTCGCCGGTGGCCGGGGCGTGGACCTCGAACTTGATGTCCGTCACGACAGACTCGCCGTTAATGATGAGCGGGGTCACCGCATTGTCACCGTGGGCCATTGTGAAATAGGAAAATGTGCAAACAAGAATGTACGGGAATGCAGAAAGCCACCAGGGGGATGCAGAACAAAGGCAAAGAGGGAGGGGTCAGATTTAAGATGCGCGAATGTGAAGAGGGGATGTGGAGACGGGAGACAGTAGCTCAGTGTCGATCGGGAACCGCAGATTTTATCTCCGACTGCCTTTCGTTATAGCCCTGACAGAAACGGAGGAGGACGGAGTTAACTGCCTCGACAAGAGCGGAATGTGGGGGGATTGTCCATGTGGCCTGTGAAAATTATCATTAAAGTAGTCAATTAGGTCGAGGGAATCCATGGAACTTTCGCTGACAAACTGTCGGGGTATTTCCGCGCTCCACTCGGTTACTCGATGCCTCTAATAAACAGAAAGAAGAGGGAGAAAGACAGAGAGGAATGATTGAAAACACAATCAATGCTGATAATGCAACAATTAATTCGACGCCAGATACCTAGGTATCCATATAGGTCTTGTTCCCGCTGAAATGCCATCAATTCGCCCAGATCTTGGTCGACGTCCCGGCATTCTTCGCCAAGTCCGCAAAGGGACAGATCGACTCCTGAAGATTCGCACTGTACGTAGACTGATTCATACTCATCGTGTGGGTACTCTGCGTTGTGTGTGTTGTTTTCATCCCTGGTGCCGCACCGTGTGTGGAAGGCGCCACGACGCTGGCTCCGACGTCGTCGGCAGAACTGCCATCACTACTACCCACGACCTCTTTGCCGTTCACCCGTCTCTCTTGGGAAAAGCTGTACTCGGACATCTCGTCGGAGTGCTCTTCGCCATCACGGACGCGGTATCTAGCGAAGAGGTCGTTCTGGATCATGATGATCTTGTTGACTGCACGGACGAGCGCGATCTTCCGATGGAGGGAGAGTCGGGGGTGGGACATTAGGGCCTCGATGAAAATGTCTTGGATGTACCCGATGCAGGCGTTAATATGGATGAATTCGATATTGAGGGTGTGCAGGCGCTCCTGACCGCTGTGCATCATCCTATACTTTGAGTTAGCGACCCGTACTTAGGACTTTGGCATGGGCGTATAGCCATACCCGACTTTGTTCAGATATCTCCAGAAATCCATGGAAGTAGGATCCTGGCACAGTCGAATCAGGTACCAACGGAGGAACATCTTGCGGCGGTTAATTTGAGGGGTCTCCTCGTGCAGATAACCTTCTTCTGGCTCGGTCTCGTCGGCCGTTGTTTGGGTGTGAAAGGCGCGAGAGGTAATGTCGTACTGCAAGAGTTTCTTATACACCAGGTCGACTACGGTGGGAATGAGTTGCTTGAGATATTTGCCTCCGCTTGCGAGAGCTTCGACGTCGTCTGATTTGGTCACTGTTAGCTGATGCAGGACCAAGGTACAAGAGCCATCGGATACATACCGGCAGTAAAGTTGAGGAAGTGGTGCAGGTACTTGATCCTCTCCTCAAGGCTAGTGTATAGAGACTTGCGGTCGATGTGCTTTGGCTCGAAGCCAACACCCAAGCCGTAGTCAGGAGGCATTATGGCGAGATGCGGCTAACTGAACAGTAAGAGTCTCTGACGAAAGTTCACAAACGCCTGGAGCTTTTAGACAGGAAGGAATTCTGATCAATCCAATCAAGTTCGTGAGAAAGAGAACAACACTGCATGACCGGGGCAGACCAGTTATGTACTTATGAGCCGCTCATCCGCTCATTTTAACGAGATCCTGCCATATATGCATATTAGACCCGGTTGAGCATCCACACAGCAATGACCGGATGGACCTCCTTCCGAGAAGAGCGAGAGCCTCCCGATCTCTAACTAGATGCCCCCACAATCACACCATGTCATTACTAGACGGAAATATGGCATCGGCAGGTGTGGTCTGATCCCTGCAATCTCCTCCACCCTCACCACCAGAGGGCGCTAGAAAAGGCCAAATGGCGAATCCATGAGAAAAATGCGGTTGTCACGGAAAACACTGAAAAAAAAACCACAGAGGTTGGTAATCTCCTTGCTGCATTGCGCGTGCTCAATCCTCGAGACCCACGAGCGGATCTCGGGCCGATACGCCAGGCTTCCAAGACGGGCCTGGCCATTGATGTACATAGACTTCGCTGTGGTCCTAGTTAACGGTTTCGCTTTAGGGCCCTCTCGGAACCCACATTGGGCCAATCAGCGCCGTCTCAAAAATCATCGTGTGATGCCGTCGCCTGGTGAACGGAGATCTTCCGGTTGGTGCGACCTCGCTTAGAACATGAGTGAGGAAAAGCGTGTCCTTTTGGTTTTATTTCCCAGGTTGGCAGCTTTAATAGCTCGCGTGATGGTGAATTTCATTTATTGCAGTGCTCATGACCTCATCGCGTTTCAACCTGAGACACGCCCATAGCCCTTTTCGCTAGATGATCATTAAACACTACTTCTAGGCGGTCTTACCGGTGCCTAGTCGATCCGATTCATGGAATTGCAGCCTGGAACTAACCTAACTGAATTTTCGTGAAGAAAGTGTTGGTGTTCTACTTCGACCGCTACTTACCTATTGGTCATCGATCATTGAAGCGAATTTCATCTTCTAGGTGGAGAAATGGACCTCTAATTATCGAAATATGACTCACACTTTCATCAGATCGCCAGACAATACAGCCCAAACACTTATTGCTCCGGCTTGAATAAAGATAGAGGCGATGGATATACGAGCGGATCGAAGAAAGCTTTCTTAAGAGAGTAGACTATCTACCTATCCCTATTTCTTAGCGACTCGACAAGGTCGCATTACTGCGCGCCGACGCAGCATCGTATAGAGCCTGGATGTCTGACTTCCACTGATCCTCATCAACACGCTTGAGACGACGATCGTAGGTCATCAATCCGTTGACCTCGCCCTCGACGTCGGTAGTCTGGGTCCAGACGCCACCACTGCAGGCGAAGCGCTTCACCTGGTCCTCGAGCTCACTGAGCAGAAGGTGGCTGCGGTAGTTCCAGGCATCGATAGTCTGGTCGATTTCATAGGTCTGGTTAATGGTGTTGATGGCATTTTGGTTGTTCCAGAGGCTATTGTTTAATCAGTAACATGCTCTGGGAATGTATACAGAGAAACAATGACTTACTGCTCAATAGAAACGTTGTTTCCGAGTCCACCGAATTCACCCTGGAAGCCAATCCGAGTAGCGTCGTAAGGGCTCGAGTTGATAGAGTAGAAGGGTGTGCCACACTGAGGATTGGCGTAGTGGTGATTATCCTGAAATGTATGAGTAAAGTGAACTCTTTTTGGGGCAGGGTACTCACACTAAAGTCACCGGCGCCGTGATCGAACCAGCCAGTAGTCGAATCGACTAGGCGGGTAGGATCCAGCTGCTTGACGAGCTCGGTCAGCTCGAATTCGGGGTAGTAAGTAGTAATCTGACCCCATCCCTCATTATAGATAACCTAGTGCATCTGTGAGCAGAGGAAATATCGTGGCCACGCGGAGCTACATACCCAGGTCGCGATGCTGGGGAAGCTCTTGTGTTGGTTGATCAACAGCTCCAGCTGGCGTGTAAATTCCTTTTGCTGCACTGCATTGGGCAGGATGGTTTCTGTGGTACAGTTTGCCAGGGTCTTGCTCTGCAGTGGGCGCAGTGCAGGCATGTCCTGGATCACCAGCAGGCCGAGCTCATCGCATGCTTGGTAGAAGAGGTCGTTCTCCACTTTGATCTGTAGAGAATGTTAGAAACTGCTCATGTGTATTGCGCTATTTCTATACTCACATGCTTGCGGACCATGTTGAAGCCGAGCTGCTTCAGAAGCTGCAAATCGTATACCATTGCTTCCTTTGTGGGAGGCGTGTAGATACCATCGGGCCAGAAGCCCTGGTCAAGGGTGCCGAACATGAAGATAAACTCGCCATTTAGCAGCGGCCGAACAACGCCGTCTACGCTGCCCTTGGAAATGGTGCGGAATCCGGTATAGCTCTGGACTTGGTCTTTGCCCATCTTGACAGTGATGTTATACAGATTGGGAGAGTCGGGAGACCACAGCTTCGGGGAGTCGACATTGAACTGGAAAGGCTGGTTTGAAGGCCCGCTGTGTGCTGCCACAACATCTCCGTTGTCATGCACAATAATTTGGACGTTGGTGGTGATGTTCACGTTGGTGGTGTGAACAGTCACGTTAACTGAAAGCAGTCAACACCATGGAAAGTAAAATCCAGAGATATTACATACCTTGGCCGTCCATGTTGCCATCCAGATCGACTCTGGTAATGTGGTTTGCTTGAACAGGCTCAATGAAGACACTTTGCCAGATTCCACTGCAGGGTGTATAGAAGATGTGACTTGGGTGAAGAGTCTGCTTGCCAATGGGGATAACATAGTCTCCATTATCAGTAGGGTCGTGTACAAACACAAGCCTAAAATGTCAGCCTTCTGGCTTAATTTCCTCGGTCTTAAACTCACAGTTCGTTTTGCTCGCCTTCATTCAGATACTGTGTCACATCCAAGGTGAAACGGAAGTAACCTCCGCGGTGGAATCCAGCTTTCTTGCCATTAACAAAGACAGTAGCTTCATAATCGATCGCTCCAAAGCTAAGGAGTATATTCTGGCCATTCCACTTCGGAGGGACCTGAAACGAAGTGGAGAACCACGAGTATAGAGTATAGTTCCCTTGGATTCCTGCAAATGTCAATACTTACACCGAATCAAAATTCGCCGCTTGAACCTACCAGACAGTCCACTCTCTAGGCAAGACGGAACCAGCACCTCCTGTCCAAGGTCCTGCCCAAATGGCGGGTTTCGCACATCATTCAGACCCGAAGCATTGCGATATTGCCAAACACCGTTCAAATTCAGCCACTGAGATCGCTGCATCTGCGGCCGCGGATACTCAGGCCATGGATCGGTGCCCACTTTATCCGTCCACGGTGTGGTTAACGGCGGCTCTTTGAGAGTATACCTAGCGCCGCGAGCCTGAATAACTGCTCCTTTTCTACCATCACTCCTAGGATGGCCCACAGTAGTGGCCACCAGAAGCGAGAATACAACGCTTCGCAACAAATGCATGATTCTGAAGGAGCCAGTTGTGCACCAGACCTAGGGGAAGAAATATACACACAAATCCCGAAATTATCGGAAAAATCAACATCGTCCAAAGGAGGGCATCCCTGGTTTATGTACATATTGCATCGGGCCAAGGCAAACCGACTTGACCGAGCCGTCGTAGCATTCCTGCCGGCCCTAGCAGGAGACAAAGGCGACCCAGAGGCCCTAAGAACCCTATATGCAAGTGGGAACTTATGGATTCATCTCTATGGTCCTGCCTCCCGACATTTCTCCACCATGAACGGGACCAACCCCGCAAAAAACAGCACCAGGAAACTCCGATCTAGCGGGGAAGCGATCAAGCTAGGCTAGTGGAGCGAAAGCATAGAGCCTTGGGCAAGGAGAGCTGCTGCTTGGCGGATTGTTAGTGGAGTCAATGCCGAGATCCTGGGGCCGTGCTCACTCGTCTTCCTGCTGATTCCGTACAACACACATCGCAGCGCATCCCCTCCGGTGGAGCTGCAGTGGGCTCATTTTTCCCCGGTGGCTTATGGGCGGCAGGCGGATGTGTTGTCCTGTCTTTCCTGCGTGAATGATTGACTGGGAGCGACTAGTGGCTCATTAGCTTTTGTGACCACATTTCGAAGCCAGGAGACGACGAATAAGCGGACTCCGACTAGCAGAAGGTGTATTTCGAACAAACCAAAAATGTGTGTGCATGCTGTCTTTTGACGCTATCGAAAGGGGTTGAAGCACGCACTTCGTAAGGCGGGTCTAATAACTTGCGGGGAAGAAAGACCGAGTCCTACACCGAAAGGGGAATTCGCGCACGCTACATTGCGGAGATAACCCAATCACGTCAGATCGATCATCGCGCCACATGGGAGATTGAGGGGAGGTCGTCGGCTTTTTGTCATATTCCTTTTCTCAATGTACCATGGTAATAGGCAAGCTGTTGGATTTCGGGGTTGGGCATCCATTTCCCATCTTGCTTAGTATATTCCCTTTGTACGGAGTAGGTGGTCTTGGATCTGTGCGGATGCAAGGGATACGAAGAAGCAGTCATATGGTCCACTTTGGCTAGGGAATATGCGTCTGTATATGCGCCTGTAGACGATAATGTCTGCTGGGTGGGCCTTTCCTATCTGGGCTGCCGTCTGCTAAGCGGACACCCCCATTACTCTCTTAGGAAAGGCGCTGTTTTCGTAATACTATATGCAGTATCAGTCTCAATTGAAATGTTAATACCTTATGCTTTAGAGCCTATGTACAAGATTCTAATTCCGGCCGGTTAGTATAGCACCATCTACACACCGCTGAAGTCCTGCCTCCTAGACCGCCTTTTTTGACCGCCCTCACCGCTTACTTTACTAAGTATGTTGACTAAATATTACTTGATCAAAAACAAATTGTGGAGCTTTTAGGCGGCAGAAAAGCGGCAGAAAGTTATGTAATCAGAGGATAGACGGAGACTTTAGCAGTGCATCAACCGGTCTCATTTTATACGAGACCGGTCGATACTATAGGCTCTAAGGCATAAGGTATAAAGGTTCAATTGGGACTAATATTGCATATGGTATTACGAAAACTGCGCCTTTCCTAATGTAGTAATAGCGTTGTCCGATTAGCAGACGGGGGCGTCCGAATAACATTACCCCTTCTTCCAAGGTTCTTAGTTAACTAGTTACTCCTGATAGTTTAGCCAATCAGTCATAACTAGGTAGTTAACTAATAAATTTGGATACACTCGAACTCATAGAGTAATTAAAAAGTGCCCCAATACTCGTAGAGCTCGAGTGGGTCAAATTGGACTCAGAAGGTTGGTTGATAATATATCGGCCAAATCCGTACTCATCGTCTCGGCAATCTAACCGGAGAACCTTTTTAGATTTTTAAGCGAGTACGATCGCCAATTATATGCTATGAGCTATCGATTCCAGCCATAAGAAACTGAGATCCGCACACGTGCCTGGTGCAACTAAGCAGCTCCCTCGGCGCATTGATTGGTCCGGGTCTTGGCACCTTCGGGTGTGCCCCACCGTGACAAGGAACCCTGGCCAGTCAGAGCGTGTTGTTCTACATCGTGGGTGCAGCTGTGAAGATCATTCAGCGCGAGTACATCGAATCCGGGGTGTACAATCACCTGCCTAAGTAGGTAAACAGATAAGTAGTGATATTAGCACTGGAAGGCACAATGTTACAGTGAGGTGTTTCCATGCGATATCAACCACGTGTATTTGCCAAGGTGAGAATTTCCTGTACATAAACATCTTTCTTCCATCACCTTTCCTCTTCTCTTCCCTCAACCTCGCTCATAGTACTACGTACCTAGCATCACTCTTTCATATCCAATCGCGTGAGCACTTTTCCAATACAATCACTACGATGAAGTGTGCTGTCGCGCTGCTGGCTGCTGCCGTTTTGGCGCGTGCCCAGGTGGCTACCACCTCGGAGCCTGCCCTCGCTCAGGTCACTGCGGTGGCCGCTACTACCAGGCCCGAGTCTCCCGTTTCTAACGTTAAGGGCCTCGCCTTTGATAGGTTCTACCAGGTCTGGCTGGAGAACATTGTAAGTGATGACTTCCGGTCTTGTCCTTGGCTTGCTCTTGTTGACTTGCATTTAGGACTATGATGATGCCGCATCCGACTCTAACATGCAGTGGCTGGCCTCCCAAGGTATTCTGCTGTAAGCTAGGAGTTAAATCTTGTTGCTCGCATGAATGAATTCTAATCCTCGTACAGGACCAACTTTTATGCTGTCACCCACCCGTCCGAGCCCAACTACTGTGCCGCTGCTGGTGGTGACACCTTCGGCATGGACAATGACAATTTCAACCAGATGCCTGCCAACGTTTCCACTATTGCTGATCTGTTGGATACTAAGGGTATCTCGTGGGGCGAGTACCAGGAGCATATCCCGTACGCCGGCTTCCAGGGCTACAACTACTCCAACCAGGAGACCTACGCAGATGACTACGTGCGCAAGCACAACCCCCTCGTCTTGTATGATTCAATCGTCAAGAATGACACCCGCGCTCGTCAGATTAAGGGCTTCGATAATTTCTTTGCCGATCTGGCTGACCAGACGCTTCCTCAATGGGCGTTCATCACTCCCAACATGACCAATGACGCTCACGATACCAACATCTCGTTCGCTGCCAAATGGGAGCGTAGCTGGATGTCTACTCTGCTAAAGGACGATTACTTCATGAATAACACCGCTGTTCTTCTGACCTTTGATGAGGATGACACCTACAACAAGACCAACCGGATCTTCAGTATCCTCGTTGGTGGTGCCATTCCTGACCACCTGAAGGGTACAAAGGACGACACCTTCTACACCCACTACTCCACCATTGCCTCAGTCTCCGCCAACTGGGGTCTTCCTTCTCTCGGTCGCTGGGTAAGCCAAATTGAATTGCTTTTACATAGTTCCAACTTCTGACAATTGATATTTAGGACTGCGGTGCCAACATCCTCGAGTTGGTCGCCAACAAGACCGGCTACGTCAACTGGAATGTTAACACCACCAACCTGCGTCTCAACGAGACCTACCCCGGTCCCATGGCTGGTGGCGAGTACGCCATGTTCTCTCCCGTCTGGCCCATCCCGGCTACTGAGGGGAACTGTTCTGCTGGTCACGGTATTCTTGATATTGTCAAGGAGACATATGCCAACCTCAAGCCCACATACAACTACACGAGTCCCTTCCCAGTGGACCACAAGAACGACTACAATACAAAGGTCACTGCGACCCACAAGTCGTCCAACTCCACCAACACCACTTCGGGTGCCTCTGGTACCACCACTAACAAGACGAGCACCGCAACTCCCAAGAAGGGCGCTGCTGCTATTGCTGCCACCGTTCCCAACATCACCATGACTGGTGCTATGGTGGCTCTTTTTTCCTACCTCATCTAACTTGGCCCAAGGTTCTCTCAATTCGTTTGAATCATACTTTCCCGGATTACCTTTGGATTATGGGGTCTGTTTTCCTTCCTGGTTGATAAAAGGGGGTGGTGGTTTTAGATTTTCAGCATTATGCTTTAATGTCTTAGCAACGGGTTTCAATGCAGCACATGAGCGTCAGTACACAGCTACTTTCATAATTTCAAGATTGTCTTAGCAAGCGATGTGAATAAGCAAATTAACCTCTTCACGACACATCCACAGCTCAAAAGCCCACCAACCTATCCACACTTGATCAAGATGGTCTTGGTTTGCAAGAAGTTGTCCGCACTATATAGCATAGCCTCGAGACCAGTTCCACTCCTCTTATAACCACCAAAAGCCGAATCCTGTGTGCTGGTAGGACTGGTACAGTTCACAGCAACAATACCAGCCTCCAGAGCCTTTGACAACCGAATAGCACGATCCAAGTCCTTGGTAAAAACAGAGGCATAGAGGCCAAACTCGGTGTTATTAACCTTCTCAAATGCCTCCGCCTCCGTTCTCGAAGGTATTAATAGCCACGGGACCAAACACTTCCTCACGCATCGGTCGCGAGTCTTCCGGCACCCGCTCAAAGATAGTCGGCTTCACGAGAAATCCATCCATGGGATCACCACCAAGAGTAAGCGAACCACCTTTCTCACCAATTCTCAAATACTCCTGAATACGACTATATTGAGCCTCATCAATCTGGGGTCCATGCGAAGTAGCAGGATCCAGCGGATCACCTGCCGTGACAGCTGTGAATTTCTCACGGAATAGCTGGATGAATCCATCTGCGACAGACTCCTGCACGTAGGTCCGTGAGTTCGCAACGCATACCTGTCCGCTGTTGGACCGGATGCTGAATTGTGTTTAAGCTGCTGCAGATTCTAGGTCTGCGTCTTCGAAGACGACTGCTGGCGATTTCCCGCCTAGTTCCGTGTGCACATGCTTCCTGTTGGACCTGGTCGCTGCGGCTTGGATCTTTTGTCCTGTTAGACAGGAGCCTGTGAAGCTGATGCATCGGACAGACATGTGCTCTGCGAGCGCTGCACCGGATGGGTTGCCATGGCCGGAGAGGACGTTGATCATGCCTGGAGGGAAGCCTGCTTTAGCGAATAGTTTGGCTGCTTAGAGTGACTGCAGTTCTGATTAGCGGGTCTGATAAGCCAAGACGAATAGGGGAGATTCACAGTCAATGCAGCCTTTTCGCTACTCTTCAAAACAACTGTGTTTCCAGCTGCTAGAGCCGGAGCCACCTTCGTGGAAAAAGAGATCAGTAGGAAATTCCAGGGGATGATAAGAGCCGCTACGCCGTACGGCCCTTTAACTGTCATGTATAGCATGCCGGGATTGTTGGTACTCGCTGTACCCTGTACCCCCCAGGCGCTGTCGGTGAAGTATCTGAATAGCTCGGCCCATACTTCCTGTCGACGTACTGCGAGATCGGGCGGCCGGTGCAAAGTGTTTCTAGACTGGCGAGCTCATATGTTGCATTCGAGGAATAGTTCGGAGACCTTGCGTAGATAGTTGCCGCGCTGCTCACGCCTAGGTCACGCTGGGAAGGCGGCTTGGGCGGCGGAGACGGCGTCGTTGACGTCTTTGACGTCGGCTTCTTGGACTTTTTCGGTTATCAGTGATGGTTTGCATATTGAGAAGGACGAGAGTACCATTTGCGACAACTTCCTTGGTGTAGGGGTAGATGACTCGAATGTCTTGTTCGAGGACTCTCGGAACTACATGAGGCTGGTTAGGACCAACCGTAACCCGTTAGATGCTCTATGAATAATGGGATTCTCACCTCGTTGTTGATGAATAACCTCGTCTCAATGGAGTCGGATAACTTAGCAGTAGCAGCCATCTTTGTATATCTTACTCCAGCTGAAGACTTTCAAGATGTTATAAGTAGTTTTCTCTTTCCAAGTCGGATCAAAACCCAAGCAAAGTGGGCAATTCCGGCCGTATCTGAACTGAGTCCAGCTGATAACGGCTGACTGCTCCTCAACGTGAAGTGCGACACATAACCAATGATCGCAATGCTGTACTACCCTGGCTGTTCCAGAATGGCCATATTGGCTTACCTTTGTGCTAAGCTGCAGCTCGAGTTGGGTGCTGTTGCCTTGCATATTTAAACATCTAGGCTTTATAGCCGCATAGGTCTAGTCGGGGTGAGCCCTAACTGATATACGCAGTCCGTTCAAGACCCTGGTATACGTTAAGATTAGCTAGCCTAGGCACCTCTCCTGCAAGATCGTACAAAGAGCTCGGACTCAAGGATTGTTCTTTATGTAAAGGCACCGATTTACGTTAGTTGATTATTGATTATTTCCAACCTTAGAAGCTCAAGTCCCTATTTGTGGTAAAGATTTTTGGAATCGGAATGACGGACTGTATCTCAATCCTGGAAAACCAATCGGTAAGTCTCGAAACATATCAATAGTAGTTCCAACTTCAAAAAAGTTATATAATATCACATTGGTCGTATAGATCGTCAAGACTTCGCTCTATGATACAAATCCATCACACAAGACCCTTGCGCTTCATTTCCTGCATGTTAGGCACATCGTCGTCACCGGCACGCTGCTCAGCTTCAATCTTGATCTTGTCCTCGGGACCGCCCGGGCCATTGAAGTGCCCTGCCGTGGGGAGTCTAATGGGAGATGGCCATGGTTAGCAAATAAACAGCTTATTTGCAGGTATGGTGGACATCAATCTTACCGGCCACGGTCATCACGGGTGCCTCCCTCATCCTCAGGAACCTTGCGGTGGTCACTACCTGAAGCAGTAGAGCCGGGTCCGTATTTGACGCCTACTGTGGGCTGATCGGCGAACTTCTTCTCGACCATCTCATCGACGCCGGACTCTTGAGCTATCATGTTGTCAGAATCGGATGGAGAGAAAGTGCCCTGCACGACATACTCGAGTCACTCTTCTTGCCAAGACCCTGCTTGGCCTGGTAGGAGTTTAGGTCATTCTGAGAGTCAAATGCGGCCTTGCGCAAGTCTTCGAAATGAGCACCCATTATTTCTGGATGTAGCGGAACAAGGATTGAAACTGGTCGATATAGGTATGTCGAAGATGAGAGAGAAAGGAAGTGTTCGAGTTGCTTCAGAAGGAGGAAATATTATAGAGAGTCTGAATGAATTCAGTCTACATGTCAACTAAATACTCCTCTAGCAATATCTCAGATCTAGCGAGACAGACTGAATTTGCATCATAGCTATGTCACGGATATTGAAAATGCCCGGAATTGGGAAGGCCCAGGTTTCTTGGAAACAAATGATACTTCATTAGGTCCCCAATGACGGTACATAGTGACTTCATTGATCTCCACCGGAAAAGCCCTAAGTCGAGTTCCGGATCGGGTCACATGTCAGGGTCCTGCCCTAGGGCTCTGGTTTATTCGGGTCAATGATGATCCGGTCCCAATGAGGGGAGCAACGAGGTCAATTGCGGACCATCTGGGGTTTTGTTGACATACGCTGCACGTCTCTCATTCGACTCGGCTGCCATCTTGATGGAAGCCCTGTGATTTCTCGGGCCTTCCTTTTCCATTTGACGGCCTGCTCTCGCTGCCCCATGTCCATTCATCCTCTTCACCACGAGAATCCTTCACCATGACCGACATGATCGAAGTGCCGGGCGAGGCCAGCCCGATGAGCCAATCGAACGTCCTCAATGCACTAGTTCTCGCGGCAAGCTCTACTCAACAGCAGGTGCAAACGGGTACCAAGCAGCTGCAGTACTGGGAAAAACAGAAGCTCTACTACCCCACCCTTCAGGTACCTTCAACTCATTCACCGCGCGACAGGACGCAGTATAGCTAATGTTTTTGCTTTGAAGAACATATTTGTCGACTACTCTCTTCCGACCGAAGTCCGATACCTTGCAATCATCCAGCTGAAACATGGAATCGATAGATTCTGGCGCAAAACTGCAGCCAAGTAGGTTTTAGAGACGAGTTCTTGGATCTTCCTTCATACGGTACATACTGACAGACATGAAGTGCAATCATAAAAGAGGAAAAAGAACAGATCAAGATGAGGGCTTTGGAAGCAGGAATTTTTGAGCCGGAGCGCCAGCTTGCTCTTCAAAATGCACTGATGGTTGCCAAAATCCTGCGCTATGAGTTCCCTCATGATTGGTACGCATCCCAGGACAACTACGGCGTTGCTCTTATGCTGATCTGTTAAGGCCCGATGCGATAACCTCCCTGCTTTCCTTCCTCCGTTCCGCCACCCGTCCAGACGCAAACCCCCAAGAGCTTCCTCGAACCCTCCTCATGCTCCTCCAGATCATCAAGGAGTTGTCCACGGCACGGATACAAAGAACCCGAGTACACCTCCAATCGGTCTCGCCTGAGCTATTCCAGGTTTTGGGGAATATCTATGTGGAGAAGATCAGTCAATGGATCAGCATTCTGGATCAGGGCGTCGGAAACGAGTCGTCTCTCGAGTCAATGGAGCAGAGTTTGATGTGTCTCAAGGTGCTTCGGCGCCTCATCATATCCGGCTATGAACACCCAGGGCGCCACTCCGAGGTGAAGGATTTCTGGCAGTTGAGCTTTGAGCATTTTGCGAGACTTTCTTCTTCCGTGGAGCAGGCGGCTGCTCATTTACCAGAGCCGGTGACTAAAGCCATTGAAAAGCACACCCTGCAGCTGTCAAAGCTGCATGTGGAGATGGCCAAAACACACCCAGCCTCTTTCGCAATGTTTCCCGACAGTATCTCGCTCGTCAATTTATACTGGGCATTGGTCGTCCGGCTTAGTGAAAGCTATGTGAGCCTCGGAGCTGATGCTGATGCTGAAGGGCAATCCTTGCCCGAGAAGACTGGTCTGCGGGCCTTGCTCCTGGTTCGGGCTTGCGCGAGAATGGCCTTCAATCCTGTCCAAACATTTAAATACCAGACGCCCCAAGACAAGGAAGAAAGGAAGCAGGCCGTGGAGCGGATCAAGACAGAATTGTTCACTCACGACCTCGTGCTAAATGTCATGGAAACTCTCGTTACCCAATTCTTCAAGTTCCGAAATGTGGATTTCCAGGAATGGGAAGCCGAGCCCGAATCTTGGGTTCAGCGAGAGGAAGTGAGTAGCGAGGCATGGGAATTCTCCATACGCTCCTGTTCCGAGAAGCTGTTCTTGGACCTTGTCATTCATTTCAAGGATCTGCTTATTCCGCGCTTGCTGAGTGTGTTCCACAACTTTGCGAGTGAGTATCAACCAATCCCGCATGTGCTCTTGGAGAGTTTGAAACAGGTTCTAATTGTTGCTGCACAGATACCGAGAACCGCGATGTGGTGTTGAAGGACTCTCTATACTCTGCTATTGGTCTGGCTGCAGCCAGCCTTGAACAGCACTTGAACTTCAACGAGTTTTTGCAAGGAACAATGGTCACCGAGGTTCAAATCCAGGATCAGCAGTATAGACTCTTGCGCAGACGGATTGCGCTCGTGCTTGGTCAATGGGTCCCAGTCAAATACGGCGACTTAAATACCGATGCCATCTTCCAGATTTTCCAGCATCTGCTTAATAGGGCTGATCCGCTCAATGATCTCGTTGTGCGTATCACCGCTGGACGCCAGCTGAGCCATGTCCTTGATCCCTACGAATTTACAGCGGCGCACTTCATGCCATGTGCGCAGTCGATCCTTGGCAACCTCATGTCTCTCGTTCAAGAAGTCGAGTTATCTGAAACGAAAATGGGGCTGTTGGAGACTGTCCGCGTGGCAGTTGTCAAGATGGAGCACCATGTAAGCTCAATGCGCATAAGCTTTGGTTCTGATATTAACCAAGATCGCAGATTGCTCCGTTCGCCGATCAAATTCTCTCGCTGCTTCCGCCCCTGTGGGAGGAATCCGGGGATGAGCATCTCATGAAGCAGGCCATTCTCACGCTTCTTTCCTCCTTAATCAACTCGTTAAAGCAGGAATCTGTTCGGTACCATTCACTTATCCTCCCACTGATTCAAAGCTCAGTGCACCCCGAATCCGTGAGCCTCCGCATCGCAAATATCCTAACATATGTCTTCGATTTCACGAGACTAACCCCTACCTTTAGGAAACTCTGGTCTACCTCTTGGATGAAGCATTGGAACTCTGGACCGCCATTATCCAGTCAACCCCCACTCCCTCCCCTGACATTCTGGCTCTTCTTCCCTCTGTATTTCCGATTCTTCAATCGGGAACCGACAGTGCACCCCAGGCACTCCAGATTGTCGAGTCCTATATCCTGCTGGCGCCACAGGAGGTATTCAAACACGAATACCGCACCCCTCTCCTGGTCGCCCTGCAAGAACTTCTCTCTCACACTACCAGACAACGCATTGGCGTCGTCCCCCGTTTGGTTGAAATGTTGATCCGCAGCGGCGAAGCCGTTGATGGTGGAAGTGAGGAAACCTACAAAGCCATTTCTCAAAGTCTCCTCCAAAGCTCGTTCCTCCGATCCATCCTCGAGGGCCTCCACTCCGCCTACGAGGCCAGCGAAACAACGGGGCCGAACCGGAAAACCTCCAACGTCGCCGGCGTCGTCGAAACCGACTACTTCTCAGTCATTGCACGACTAGCCCTTGCTAGTCCCGTGATATTTGCCTCCGCCGTCGCCGCCGCCATCCAAGGAGACAACGTCCAATCCCCATATAAAGACCTATCCTGGCTACTCAAGGAGTGGTTCGCACATTATGATAACATCAGCAGCGTCAACCAGAAAAAGCTGCACGTCCTCGCCCTCACCCAACTCCTCCGTCTCAAACAAAACCCGCCCAATCCCTCCGCACCCGATCTCCCAGCCGACTTCCTGCGACCATTCTTACAGTCCTACTTAACTGTCTGGACAGACCTCATCCTCGAGCTCGCAGAAGGTGGCCAAGACCCCAACGCCGATTACCTGGTCTTCTGGAATGCACCTGCCGGCTCTGCAACCGCCGTAGCTGAAGCCTCGGACGAAGTTGAGCCTCCAGAGAGCCACCGCCGCCGCGATTGGGAGAACTCGGATATCATCCACCGCTTCCCGATCCGCGACTTTGTGCGCGAGCATCTGCAGCAGCTAATTGTTGCTTGTGGTGGCCCCGAGACCTTCCAGGCGGATTGGCTGGCGAATGTCGACGCTGATGTGGTTTCTGCGTTCGGTGCTCTGGGACTGATCTGATCGGAATGCGTGATGGAGCATGGTTGTGCCTACTTTATATTCACTGCGTTTTCCCTCCGTTGCATCTTCGCGGAGGGTTCCCGACTATTCTTTTTGTTATATTAGAATTGGCTAGCTACATACCCCAATTGATTGATATTATAGTATTATTGAGATTGTATCGTTATACATGTATTACACATGTAGAGACTAGATGAGTTGGGTAACCATCAAGGCCCCCAGATCCTCCAACTAACCAGCGAAATTCGTTGACTTTGAAACATTTGAGCAAGAGGAACCTGATTAACAGGACCTGATTGTCCAGGAATATCAGAATCACCATACCCGATGCAAAGTCCGACTCATTGCAGCCTTTCGGAAGGCTCTCGAGCGTTACAAAGCATTGGCCGGCAAACGGACTTAATTCATTTAGATGCGCTTGACCATCTTGATCGCAGCATCGATATTCAGCTGCCAGTTGTCTGTGAATCGCTAGAAGGCATCTAGACAGATGTTTCCTTGGTAGAAGTTTGGAAGCACAAGTACGAAGATATTGAGAATCATTAAGTATAAGCATAGCTGGGTTGCCTTAATTAACTCCTCTTTAATCTAAAGCATAGACGACAACACCCAAAGACTGAAAAGCCTGCCACATGCAAGGCACAAAACTCCAGTAGCCAATTCAAAAAGAAAGGCACCCCAAAAAGCAAAGTACTAAGAGAGCATAGCCAGTATGCGAGTATAGGAAGCAATGGAACATATAATAGCGATGCCATTTAGCACTGGCCAGGGAACTGACGACTGGTAACGGGGTTGGGAAAGACACCGGCAGCAAGTTGCTGCTTCATATCCCACTCAGGAGCACCCTCGGTCGTCCAGGTCCAGTAGAGCCAGCCGCTACCCTTCTCATAAGCATCGAGCTGTCCCTCAATGAAGCGGCGAATGTTGGCACGATCCTCGTCAGAAAGGCCGGAGACAGTACCCACGGATTTGCCGGCGCAGGTACCAATGGCACCATTGCTGCCAGCAAAGGTACCATCGTAGCGGGCACCGATGCCCTTGCCGTTCAAGTACTTAGCACAATCAGTCATGGCGCCGGTCCACTCGCCAACAACCGTCCACTTGTCGGAATGCAGGACGTGGTCGTTAACGAAGCCGCAAGCAGTGCTGACGTGGGAGGCGGCATCCATGCCAAGCATGCCGTAGTCGAAGACTTCGTAGTGGTGAGTGTCCATCATCACGTACCAGACACCGCTCGATTCGCTCATGAATCCGTTCCACGATTCAGTTGGCATGAAACCGTCGTGAAGAACAACGGTGGTGTCCTGGCTGGCCTCACGGACGACACCCCAGGAGTCGTAGTAGTACTGCTTCAGGCCATCCTCGTTCACTCCACCGGGAATGCTGGGCTCATTCAGGGCCTCAACAGCGGTAACGACATCGACATCACCACCGTAGCGGGCGGCCAGAGTCTCGAGAGCAGTGCGGGTGAGATTAACATTGTTGCCCGTCTGCCATTGAATAGCACCACGCTTACCGCTGTTGTCGAAGCCATTCTGGGAGCCGGGGGCTATAGTTCATCAGTAAGGTTTGCATTGATGAAGACCGTGGTGGGGGTATTTCAGTTCACGTACCACCGTGCAGGTCAACAATAACCTTGAGACCGGCGCCACGAGCCCAGCCGACAGCTTGGTCGAGGTAGGGTAGCTGGCCGTCGACGTATGGGTCGCCCTGCAGGGGCGTCAGAGCCCAGTAGCCGATGGGAATACGGACATGGTTCATGCCCGTGGCGGCAATCTGGTTGAAATCATCCTGGGTGATAAAGGTGCTCCAGTGCTGGTTTAAAACGGCCCGGCACTGGTCAGCGCCATAGGTGGCACACAAGGACCACTCGTCAACAGCAGCATCACCCGCAGCATCAAAGATCGATGGAGTGATCCAGGGCTCCAGCACGAGCCAACCACCGAGGTTGACACCACGAACCTTGTCGGCACCATAGTCAAAGGGAAGGCCCCTGCTCGGATGTTAGAGTTATCCTTGTATAATTGATACTGAATCGAGCCAGTGAGATTTAGAAACATTGTTCACTCACACTGCAGGAGCTTCCATCTCCTGGGCCAGGACGGACGAGGCCATCATGAGGAGGCCCAGAAGGGTCTTCTGTGACATCTTGAACGGCATGCTGAAGGTTCCTATGGCAAAGTCAATTCTAAAATCCAGGAGGCTGGGCTTCAGGAATGGAATGAAAGAAGGATCGTGTCAAATGGCATGGCGATCGTCTGCTATAAGTAAACTCTATATCTCTGCATGTGCTCGAAGATGGCCGCATGCAAATAACGGGCTGGTGAAGTGTATGGAAGCGGAAATCTAGAGATCGTGGGGGAACACATTCCACGCACCTTTTCGAATATCTTCCCGTAGATCTTCTCTTTTGACAGCGCCGATCAACACTTAACAACTCCGGGAAAGGGAGTCGGCTTGGCCGAAAGCAGCGGGCAGTGGGACCTGGCACTCTGGGGTCCGGGGATGATAAATGAAACAATGGACTTTCTCGCTACGTCGACGGTGACAATGGGCGGAGTAGCCAGTCCGGTGCAAGTACTGATGGGGTCTGGGCCTGACGTGGTGGATATCTGGAGCCAAGTTCACAATATGACTGAAGCCCGGGTTGGCGCCGAAATAGGGGGTAACAAGGTAAGATGGAGTTAAAGATGCGATGGATGTGAATGAGTCGAGGAGCCAAGTTGCGGATGCAGGTTATTTTTTGACTTAAGACTTGCTTTAAATGTGCTTTAGGCAAGAGCGTTCGCTACGGAGCTCCTGCTCTGTGGACTTTAGTTAGGGCCAGTAGTAAGTACTCTAGGGATTTCCATTCCAGCCAATTTATTCGTTTAAATCTGTATGAAATCCTCATGTACGCCATGATGATCGTGCGAGATCGATCGAGATGCGAACTTTCAGTTACTGTTTGCAAACATTCCGCGCCCCGAACGAGATCGGCCACGTATGGCTACCCCTTTGCGGAATGTAAATGAGCTTGAGAGTCCTTCATTGACTTATTTTGGGTCGTGGAACTAATAATTAAGCCGTATTGATGTAGTGTGCAGGGTCATTTGTTATATCTGTTATGTACAGATTGCCTAAGAAGGTGACTCCAGCCAGGCCAATCTCCACTACTCCAGCTGTACAACCCAGGAACCAACTCTCAGAATACATAAGTAGCTCGGGTACTACCGAACAGGAGTTGACATTTCCGTTCTCAGCGACAATGCCCGTTGTTGCTATTGTCCCCGCAATGACGAGACGAGTAACCCGTGAGCTTGAGACTTCCTCGGGCCACCGCAACAGCTCTATGGATTGTGGATAAAGCCATGTTCTGAACCTACAGCGGTTGCCTCAAAAGTTCCACTCTTCAGTGCTTCCATGTTCCAGACTTATGCAGCGTAGGAATCGCGACGCATCTTGTAACGCTAACAACGCCAGGAATGTGGTCAGGAATGCACGTGTCCTACACTCGATGGAAATTGGACTCTGAAAGTGAATATTCGGGGCATAAGCGTCTGGACTTGCTTAATCCATCTGTATCCCGGCGTGGTCATCTGGGACGGAATTCGTCGGCTTCAACTCCATCTATGCGAGTACCCAAGAGGGTGTCACCCTTGAGTCAAATAAAGTACCCGTCGGAATTGGGATAGAGTCCTATCTCAAAAAGACTTGCTTAGCTGAAGATACTTATAGAGAACTACAACTGAACCTTCACAGACATATTCTGTGCGCAAGCTCTGTGTCCCTGCGAGGCTACTACGGCAAATTTCGCTGTTACCTACCAAGACTGGGAGAACCTTTCATACCTCTAGGACATCAATTTTTTTCTGGTTTCTCTGGCTTTCTTAGTCAAACTGGCTGAGAATGATATTCACAACGCCCTAAACATCCCAGTCATCGGCAATCGCATCGCAAGGGCACTTGTAGCCTAATTTTATGAATGGCGGGGAATACTCGCAGGCGGCTCGGGCATAATGGACACAGCCTAGATCTCGGCTTTGCTAAACTATGCATAACTATGTAACTACATAACTAACTAATGTCTGGTAATTCTTGGCTTTTGATCGCTAAGCGGGAAAATGATGGAAACGCGACGCGCTTTTACTATGACGCGTTTTTACTACGACGCGACATTTGGGGTCAACCAATAATAACTGTGCGGCGGGGTGCGACGGCACGGTTAGTTATGTAGATGCCCTTCCTTTTTACCTTCCTCGTCTCTTCCCTTCGATTCTCGCATTCTTCAGCTCTCTTACGTACTCAACAATGGCCGAATCATCCAATTTCATCGACTTGACTTCACCTACTATCAAATCCGAACCCCTCCCTCCCGACCTATCCAGAACACCAAGCCAGAAAACCGAGCTATCACCATCAGTTCAGCGTATCGGTGGACGGAAGAAAGATTGGGCCCTTTGGTCTGAGACAACGGATACCGAATTCATCGAATGGTGGTCTACAACCCCACATGGGATAAAATGGAAGGGAAAGCACTTCAATTGGGACGGAAGGGGTCGTACATCGGACATATGGTTGCACTTTGACCAGATCGCAAATATCCAGGACGGAAAGCCTATGGTTATTTGCAAACGATGTGGTGCAAGACTAGGCCATCCGACATGCAATGGGACATCCGCTTTACGTCGGCATCTTGCTGGGGGTAAATGCCGGAAACCAGGAGACAATAATGGAGATATCAAGCATTCAATGCAGAAAGCGGTAGTAACCCTATATTCAAGGTAAAAGTGATCAATAAGACTGATCAACCTTTCATTCTCTAGGCCTCTTCATCCCAGGAACGTTCACCCTTTTCTGAGAAGCGTTGGATGAGATTGGTTTTGAATTTTCTCATGAGCCATGGCCTCGACGTTGATACCGTTGAGCTCCCAGAGTTTCGGAATATGATACGTTCGGCTCATGCAGCCGGTGCTGCAGCCCGTGCAGCCCGTGCAGCCGGTAGACCCCATGAGCCCCTAATTCTACCGACCCCCGAGGAATTGGAACAAATGTATCTGGAAGGTGGGCCTGGAAGAAAGATCGTGCGTATAGGTGATCTGACCTACCCTGGGTAAATAATAATCCCTTACCCTAGTTAGCTGCAAAAAGAATCAGACTTTTATAACCACATCATCCAACAATGGTAGCATGGTATGTAGGTCTCCGCTAGCGGTAAGCCCTAGCCAGTCTCATTTTATCATTCCCTTGCCTCGTCTCGCTGCTCCCGCGGTCCTCCAGGGTCTCCGTCTCTTGTTTAGGTGATAATTTTTGAAAAATTTTCAATGATTCTCTCTTTGTCTATTTTTAATTCTCTCACCGGCGTTATGTTTGGGCAAATGCATAGGTAGCAGGCCAGTATCAAAGATAGATACCAACTGGAAGCGACGACAAGCATTTGGTACGTCTTCACGGGCTCGCAAGTCATGGCTGTCCATGTTTCATTGTCATCGACCCGGTAGAATGAAAACTTATCGCTATCGGAGGCCATACCATAGACCGTAGAGTGTGGCTAGTTCATAGCTTTTCGTTCGGTATGGACCATCCCCATACAACCCAATATTTGCGCCTCGGCTGCGCCGTAGGTAGTTGAGTCTTCGCCTCGATTCCTACCAGTCCAACCTCAAGGAATCGCGGCTTGTCATACCGAATTAGGTATGTAGTCTGCGCGGCCAGTAACGATTTTTCGCTTTTTTGGTGCGTTACGTTGATCTTCAGTGAGACATCGTGTCAGAAGCGGTGAGGCCTGATGTCAGGCAGTATCTCGCCGCTCCGGATCCTTATAGATGCAGCTTCGCGCCCAATAGTTTCTTCTTTCTTCAGGACTCTTCCTATCCTCTCGGCACCTCGGTCTCTCCTGCGACGACGCAACTTCTTACAAAACGGGACCTGCCCGGTTCCCGGCGAAGATGGGGCGACTGTTTTCAACATCTATCAGGTGCCAGCGGTAGGGTGCACGATTGAGCGACTCCCATGTCTGTGATGCTGTAATCAATGACCCTCTCATGTGTGCCCTAACTTTCAAGTCACAGCCGGCATTTCGCCGACACCTCCGCAATATGCATCCCGGCGCTGGTATGTACTTATGCCCTCAATAAGCCAGACATATGCTGAACTTAAGTTTTCAATTACGAATCCCTCATCTGCCGCGGAGGGTTTACTAGGATATCGCACCTGTTTTATATCAAATCAGCATTTCCTCCTGATATATTGGATATCTTGATTGTAGCGTATACTCAAGTGTTCTCCTTGTTGAAAACATTAGCTTGGTTTAGGGGCAGACTACCAATAAGATTAGTGGCCTTGATGCTATACTGGTGGACGCTACCCGCCAAAGCCGCGTGATATACAGAGTCTTCTATTCTGGGTTTGATTTTGGGATAGGTCTGCGCACTAGGTATTAGTATATATCAGGGGTTCGGAGCACCTTGGCAGGGGGAATCAGCCCTCTATTTTAATCAAATTCCTTTGAACTTCTTCGAAAAAAAACTTATATAGGATGTACTAAGATAGAATACAGTTTAATGCGGGAGGGGTTCAACTGCGGTTGATCAAAATTGAGTATAAACGTTGAGCAGGCTGCAGGACCTGCTTAACTACTGGTCCCGTTCAGCTTTTACTTAACTAGTTAACTAGTGATCCTGAGCCTAAGCGCCTCAGAAAAGCGGCGGCACTCGTTTCGTATAGCTATCCTTACACCGGCTGAGGCATTGCTTCTTTCCAACCAGGTGTGCTTCAATTGCATTTTCTTTTGTGCAAATGGTCAAAATGAAGCTCACGAATCCTCCTATACCTCCTCCGCTTATTACTTTCTCCGGATGTGACAGTCACGTGATATCGACCTCGGCTCCGCGTCTGGGGAACCGACGCCCATGACCCGCCAGCTTCCTCCGCATCCTTCATCGTCCCCTTTCTTACCCAGCCACCGCACGATGATTATACGATGAGCTCGACAAAATTTGCCGCTGCACAGGAGCGGGTGCTCGAGCGCCGACGCCTCCGTCAGGCGGAAGCGCATGCCCGGCTGGCCGAACAGCAGCGGGCGTCGCCGATCAACCCTGCCATCGTCCAGCGTCTTCCCTATCCGTTGAACCGGCTACCAGGTGCAGCTTGGATGACATGGAATTCTATCAAGGGTCGAGACGGTACGCGCCCGGCGTTTCGAGTTGGCCAGGTGGATGCCGAATTGCTTGATGAGGAGCTATTGGGCCTGATGAAAGGCCAGGTTGGGGATGCTCTGAAATACTTTGGAGTATGCTGGATCCCTTGGAATACTTGCTTATGGGTCGCATGTGCTAATATATCAACAGCCTCAAATGCGGGAAGACTGGTCACATGAAATTCTATTCGCGCTGCGGGCCATCCTCTTTAAACTCTCAATATGGGACCACAATGCATCGTATGGAGCGGCACTGCAGGGACTTCAATACACCGATAGTCGCAGCAAGGGGCCCGTTTATTCAGCCCCGACAAAATGGCAGAAAACTGTGTACGGCCTACTGACAGTGGGTGGTCGATATGCTTGGGATAAATGGGAGAGTTGGTTGATTGGGCGGGAAGGAGGCTACGAAGAGGTTGGTGATCTACTACTGTCGTGGTTGATTCGATACTGACAACCGTACAAAGCCGTCCCATGATGTTCGGATGTTATCCCGCCTGACAGACCTGATATCTACGTCACACTCGATCGCCGCCTTCGTTTCGTTCCTTGTCTTCTTAGTCAACGGTCGCTACCGAACATTGGTTGACCGACTTATCCGTATTCGCCTCACACCACCCTCTGCCCAGGCCAGTCGAGAGGTCTCCTTTGAGTACCTGAATCGGCAGCTGGTTTGGCATGCCTTTACCGAATTCCTTCTATTCCTGCTTCCTCTCGTTGGGATCAGTCGCTGGCGACGGTGGATATCTCGCGCGTGGCGGAAGACAGTCAATGCCCTTAAGACAAGCGGAGAGGAAGAAGAGGCCACCGGGAAGCAAGGAGAGTTGGCTTTCCTCCCGGAACGGACATGCGCGATCTGCTACCGAGATCAGAACCCCGCTGCAGCAACAGAAAGTGATGTCCTCGCGGCGTCGGCCTCGGGCGGTATCTCGGGATCCGCACAAACAGATATCACGAATCCCTACGAGACAATACCTTGTGGCTGTGTCTATTGCTATGTCTGTATTGTGCAGAAAGTGGAGGCAGAAGAAGGCCAGGGCTGGGTCTGTCTCCGATGCGGCGAGGTTGTCAAGAAATGTCAACCTTGGAATGGCGACGTGCTAGAAGAAGCTCGATCGCAACCCGGCCCTGGCAAAATTGTGGGATTCGCCATGGACGAGGAGCCCGATGACCATGACCGTGAGCTAAACCAGACGGAAAAATCCTCAGAAAAGGCGAGTCCGCTGGAGGAAATATCCGCCGATGAAGCTTTGCAGCATTCGAGCCAATGGTCCAGCGACGAGAAGCAACCAGCAGAGGATGAAGCAACGGAAGAAGACTCTGGCTACCACTCCGAGAACCACTTCGGGCAGACATGAACATATCCATTACCTCTGGGACTTTTGCTTTCTCACATTGTAAATACATCTTCATTGCCGCTGCCACTGTAGTTACCACCGCAGTCCTGACTTTCGAATTGTCAAATACCCACCCAAACTGGAGTTAGCTTGTATATAGCCGCATATATCATTCCCAATGTTGAAATTCCCCCCGATTCCTCCTTCATTTTCTCCAAACAACTCCACAGAACCCAATCACCGCCCCACCAACAACAAACAGAGACCGGAAGAAGTTCAATTCTCCCCACTTCTTGATAAGCGCAGGCACATCCTCATCCTCTCCAGCTCGCTTAGCCTTCTCCTGCTCGCTAACCACCATCCCCTTCGTCCCCTCGGCCAACGCCGCATCATCACGGGTGGCATGTGCCGCGAGCTTCTTATTGGTGTCCCACATCACAATCAACGTCCAGGGAATTATCCCCAACGTGAGGACGGCGGCCGTACCATAGATACCGCTCCAACTACAGTTGACAGCAGTTGGGGCGGGAGCATCACGCATCGCCCAGGCAAGATAGCAATTTGCCAGGGAAGCAACAACTGCAGTCGTTGGGTATATTTTCAACCCGCGATTGTAAGCATAGAGCCATTGATGGGAGAGATGCGCGATGGGAACCCCTGGAGTCTGGCGCCCACTTGCCAATGGAGGATGACGCGCGGGAAGACACAGAGTAGGGATTGTGACTAGAGAAAGGCCCATCATCCCGCCTATGGTTTATCAGCTCTCGGTTATTGAAATGCGAATAAGAAAGCGCGCACCAGCTACATAGCCGCAGCCGAGCGTTCCGATCATCTGCGCGACCACGATGTCGGTCATTGTGTCGGTATATAGTTGGTGATTTAGGTGTATGTATAGCTGGTGGATGTATGAGTAGAGGATGATTATGTCTAAGATAAACTCTGAGACAGGATGGAGATACGGGGCGAAAGCGAAGAAGACGTGCCAAAGCCGGCCACTTGGCGGACTTTCTCGGCCAATGAATGCATCACCAGAACAATGAATTGCCGTATCAACGGCCATGCCATCTAGGACTCCGGACGAACGATACCACCTGGACAGGCTCGATTCCTGAACTCAGGGAAATCTTTTTGTTTCCTTTTAGTTTTTTGGCACACTCTTCCCATCAAGAGATTTAGCAGAACCATCGGAGTTGCAGTGGTAGCTATTCCAGGTATCCCCGGCTCTCTCGGTCACAGAAGTAGAGCTTATTGGCGGTGTTGTCATGTATCATTTCCAAGGTTGCTTCGGAGTGTTGATCGTGCTAAGGCGAGGACTGTCTCTATAGCCAATGTGCCTCGGTTGATTGGGAGCACAACATTGTCTTGCTTTTTAGGGACATGTCGGACCTTTTTTTGATGACTTAGTTAAGTGTGTTTCGTTCCGTTACCTCAATTGTAGCATCGTGAATATGTCTAGTTGAGTACGTAGGTACGTATACAGTTATAGGCGCAACTCCGATCTGAGCAATACACGCGCACTGACTGGTCCCGCGCTGAGCAACGCGGGGTCCACTGGGGTCCGTCACAACTGATCGAATTCCTCTTTCCCCAATACTCGTCTCTTTGCGTTTCCTCACACTGCGTTATGGATTCCGCTCAGCCGATGACGTCCAGTACTTTGGGCGAAGCCAAATACATTAACTTCCCCAGCCTGCCCGCCGATGCCAAACATCCCGATGGATCCCTCGCACTCAATCGCTATTCTTCGACAATCACCAGAGGCCATGACTTTCCCGGTGCTCGGGTATGTTAGCGTTTGGATCATTGGACCCAGTGGAATTTTACTGATTATTCTTAGGCCATGCTGTTCGCTGCTGGCGTCCCGGACAAGGAGGCTATGGCCAAAAGTCCCCATGTTGGTATTGCGTCCGTCTGGTGGGAGGGCAACCCGTGCAACATGCACCTAATGGATCTGGCCAAGACGGTCAAGAAGTCTGTCGGTGAGCTGGGCATGATCGGGTGGCAGTACAATACCATTGGCGTGTCGGATGCGATCACAATGGGCAGTGACGGTATGCGCTTCTCGCTGCAGACCCGCGAAATCATTGCCGATAGTGTTGAGACTGTGACCTGTGCCCAGTATCATGATGCCTGCATTGCCATCCCCGGCTGTGACAAGAACATGCCTGGTGTCGTGATGGGTATGGCCCGCCATAACCGCCCGTCGATCATGATCTACGGCGGTACCATTGCGATCGGGTACTCGGAGTATCTCCGAAAACCTGTCAACATCTCGACCTGTTTCGAGGCTGCCGGTGCTTATGCGTATAAGACGCTGCGCCAGCCCGACGATGGCGGTGATACCAGTAAGACCCAGGATGAGATTATGGATGATCTCGAGAAGCACGCCTGCCCCGGCGCCGGCGCCTGCGGTGGAATGTTCACCGCGAACACGATGGCCACGGCAATTGAGTCGATGGGTTTGTCCCTGCCCGGTTCCTCTTCGACCCCAGCTGCATCGCCGTCCAAGATGCGCGAGTGCGTGCGTGCTGCCGAGGCCATCAGGGTCTGCATGGAGAAGAACATCCGGCCACGAGATCTGCTCACCAAGCGGTCATTTGAGAATGCGTTGGTGATGACCATGGCGCTGGGTGGTAGCACCAACGGCGTTTTGCACTTTTTGGCTATGGCGCGGACCGCGGGGGTCGACTTGACGCTCGATGACTTCCAGCGGGTCAGCAACAAGATTCCATTCATTGCCAACCTGTCGCCCAGCGGCAAGTACTATATGGCCGACCTCTACGAGATTGGAGGTATCCCGTCCGTTCAGAAGCTTCTGATCGCCGCCGGCCTGCTCGATGGTGACATCCCCACCGTGACGGGCAAGACTCTGGCAGAGAACGTTGCCTCGCACCCTTCGCTGCCGCAAGATCAGGCCCTCATTCGCCCACTGGACAACCCGATCAAGGAGACCGGTCATATACAGATCCTACGCGGAAACCTTGCTCCCGGGGGCGCAGTCGCCAAGATCACCGGCAAGGAAGGTCTCCGATTCACCGGCAAGGCCCGCTGCTTCGAGAAGGAGGCGCAGCTCAACGACGCACTGAATGAGGGCCGGATCCCGCGCGGGGAGAACCTAGTGCTAATCGTACGATACGAAGGCCCCAAAGGTGGACCTGGCATGCCGGAACAGCTCAAGGCCAGCGCTGCGCTGATGGGTGCGAAGCTGAACAATATCGCCCTGATTACGGACGGTCGTTACTCCGGCGCTAGTCACGGATTCATTGTGGGCCACATCACCCCTGAGGCGGCGGTGGGGGGACCCATCGCACTGGTCCGCGACGGAGACATGATCACCATCAGCGCGGAGACCAACGAACTATCCATGGATGTCTCGGATGAGGAGCTTCAGGAGCGGCGGCGCCAATGGACACCACCGACGCCGCAGATCACCAGAGGTGTGTTGGCCAAGTACGCGCGACTGGTGGGCGATGCATCGCATGGAGCGATGACCGACCTGTTTTAAGTAGTTACCCCTTGCTATATACAAAGGCACAAAAATAGTAACCCAACAGAAGGATTAAAGAAGTAAAAGTACTCCGTAGTAGTACGTCATGTGGAACCCCGTGAGTCACGTTGTTTCCCCCACGCTGAGCCTCCCGAGCTTTTAACTGGCCGAGTCTACTTGCGCCTTTCCCGCTTTCCTATTTTTCTTCATCCTTAGCTTAACCCCCCAACGTTGTCGATCGTACACCTCTCATTGGCATCGTGCCCTTTCTGCGGTGTGCTATTGTCCAACCAGAGCCCTTTACGCCTTCGCGTGGTTTCCTCACGAGATCCCTGACGGAAGTCTAGATTCCGGAGGGAACGGAGAGGACCTTGAGCCTCGCTCAAGGTACTTAAACAGCTCCCTCTAGCCATGGGGAATGATGGTGCCCCCGACTCTTTCGGTACGCTCTGCGGCTCCCTGTCATCCCGATCCTTCGACCGCTCGGGCCTTGCGGCAGTCTGGCAGCTCTGTAACGAGGCTCGTTTGGCGGCCCAACGGGCGACTTTGAGAGACGTCGCAATCTACCTGCACACACTCTTTCGCAATGATTCCGTGAACCGCGGTCAAATCGTGTTTTTGACGGCTCTCGTGATTGCAATGGCTGGCTGCGGACTTCTTTCCCGCCTCATCAGGCGCAGACGGTCTTCCGACAAGAGTCGGCCCTCGCGCTTCTTCGTTCGCAAGACATCTACCAAATCCTCCACCAAAGACCTCACATCATTGTCGGACGATGACTATGAAGACGACGAGTATGATAGCAATGGTTCTCTGCGGCACAGCGCCGACCTTCAGCAAAAGCCTCCGGAGTGGTCCGCGCAAGCGCAGCAACAAAGTCCAGATGGTAAGCTCATTTGCGCTTCATTACCTGGCTAGCAATACGTTAACTGGCTCTCAGCATTTAAGTCCGACCCCGGTCTGCTGAAGAAATTCAGCTCGTATGAGTCGTACACCACCTCCGTGGCTACTTATCCGGCAATTCGAACATTCTTCTGTCCACATCCTAACCAGAGCCGCCTTCCGATTAAACCAACAGCCGTGCCACTGCTAGTTGTCGTGCACGGCTTGGGAGGGTCGCTTGCACAATTTCACCACTTGCTTAAAAGTCTTTCCAATGTCGGCTCTTGCTTCGGTATCGATCTTCCGGGGTGTGGCTTGTCCAAATTTGCACCGACCGATTGGGATGCATACACGGTGGAGGCACTAGCTGAGCTCCTGGCTGTAGCCATTGAGCGACGCCGTGATCGGGAGAATAACCAGGAAGTGATCTTGATAGGTCACAGTCTAGGGTGCTCTCTGTCTGCCCTGCTAGCCTCCTCGGCCTCATCGATTGGAAAGAGCCTGAAAGAGCATATTTGCGGGCTGATTGCGATATGTCCGCGAGCTACTCCACCATCTGCAGATGAGGTCAGAACGTTTCGCAGACTGCTGCACCTACCTAACCCGATTTTTGACCTGTGGCGTCTATGGGACCGACGTGGCGGCATCGAGAGCGCCAGCGTGTTGAGAATGGTTGGCAGCAATGCCGATGCCGAGACGCGAGACCTCCAGGTTCGCTTCAACAAACAGAGCCAGACACCAGTTTGGCGTCGCATGGCCTGGGGAACGCTCCCGACCTACACAAACGGAGATGACCCTGTCGGTGGTATGCCCGGTGAGAAAGTCTGGGCTGGCATCTATATGCCGATCTTGTTGGTAGCGGGCGAAGCAGATGCAATCACAAAACCGGTGGAAGTCCAAAAACTGTTGAAAATCTTCGGTGACTCTTCGGTCCCTGCTACCCTCGACGCCGATGGGAGCAGCGTCGTCCCTGATGCCTCGCGAGTCCATGATCAAATGATATCGTCAAGTAACCTGCTGGCCCACGAGGAGAAATACGGCGTCGAGCCCAGCGAGGAAAAGAGAGAGATCAACGAGGCCAATCTACTTGGCATTGCGCGGAAGCGACTGGTCAAATCAGCGATCCTGCCGGCACCTGCATCCCATGCCCTCCTGTACGACCGGGCGACCTACCGCACTCTTGCCGGAATTATCCAAGATTTTCTCTCGCATCACATTGACAAGCGATTGGCCCTGGGCTGGCAACTACAGTACATGAACACTTCAGGCAAGTGGGACGTGAAGAACCTTGCCAAGTGGCAGAAGGTGGCTCCGGTTTCAGAGCCGATTGCCAACACCTTTGCCGCACTCAAGATGCTGCGCGAGGTGGACGAGCAGCACAATCCAGTCCTCTTCTCACAGAAGTACCGCGATCGCATCTACGCGGTCATCGACATAAGCCACGAAAGCCCGGTGTACAACCCGGCCACGATGGAAGCCGGCGGCATTCGCTACTGCAAACATCCTACGGTGTCCAAAATCCCCCCTACTCCAGATGAGACCCGCGACTTCATCGATCTGGTCGACCGTCTTCAAAGTGAGATCGATGACAAGATGGAGAAACGCGAGGACTCCTCGCAGCCGCGTCCGCTGGTCGGCGTTCACTGCCACTATGGCTATAATCGCACCGGGTTCTTGATCGTTTGCTATCTGATCGAACGACGAGGTTTCGGTGTTCAAGATGCTATTGACGAATTCGGCCGGTGCCGAGCACCCGGTATTCGGCATGAGCACTTCATTGATACACTCTTTGTGCGCTATTGTGTAGGGTTGAAGAGAGCACCCACTCTGTAATTTTGTTCTACTGGCGTTTTTGGCTAGAATGGGGAGTTTTGGAAGCACCTGATGACGGTTTTATTATTAATCTTTTGGGTCATGAGCAACGAACACTCTTTCTTTTCAGCGGTAGATATGTGTTAATAAGATCATGAATAATCGCGGACGTTACCAAGAGTATCAGAGTATCATCCTTAGGCGAGTCCGAATTGTTTCTGTCTTTGTACCTTAATGCCCTAAATATCAGGCCACAGTTGGTCCACGCATCTGCAGATCACGTGCTCATGCCTCAGGCACCCTTAGGGTACGGCTAACCCGAAAAGGCTAAGCGAACCACACACAGGCCCAACCCAACCAAACGGGGCGAGTTTGTGTGTCTCGAAATTTTGGACTTCGACTTCGACCCTCCACTCCGACTTCCGACTCTCTCAACCCCTACGCCCTCTTCGAGCCCTCAGTCGCCAATATGGGTGGTGTTACCGTTCGCGATGTGGACGTAAGTGTCCTTCGATTCTCGCCGGCTGGACCAGCCTGGTCGCGGTGTGTGCCTTCATGTGGATATCGTGAATGGGTTCGTTTCTGGGGCTTTGCATCGGCAGATACACTGCTGCAGTGCTCGTGATCGTGGGAGCAGTGGCAGGCTCTAGGGATTCTGGCTACAAGAGTGAAACTGGTCTCTAGAAGGATCGACATGGAGGGGAGCATGTGTGATTTTGCTTGGTCCGGATTTGATGGACATCTGTCTGTCATTTGGGATCCTGTGATGAAGCATTGAATGCAATGGCCATATCAAGAGAAGGCTCGGCTCTGCGACGAGAGATGGAACTGCTTCAGAAACGAACCCGACACGAATCTGCAAATTTGCGCACTTTACCCGACCATACAATTTCTTGTCGAATCAGAACGCTAACGTGATCTTCTTCTCTCCTACAGGCGCAGAAGTTCATTGCTGCCTACTCTGCTTTCCTGAAGCGTCAGGGCAAGCTCCCCATCCCCGGCTGGGTCGACACCGTCAAGACCTCCGCCTCCAACGAGCTCCCTCCCCAGGACCAGGACTGGTACGAACGCCTTCGAATTTCACCTCTGATCCAAAGTTAACAATCTCCAAAGGTTCTACGTCCGCGCTGCCGCCGTCGCCCGCCACATCTACATGCGCAAGACCGTCGGTGTCGGCCGCCTCCGCAAGGTCCACGGCTCGACCAAGAACCGTGGTGCCCGTCCCGCCCACCACGTTGACGCCTCCGGCTCCGTCGACCGCAAGGCTATGCAGGCCCTTGAGAAGATCGGTGTCCTCGAGATCGACGAGGACAAGGGTGGCCGCCGCATCACCCAGAGCGGCCAGCGTGACTTGGACCGTATCGCCAAGACCACCGTCGACGAGGAGGAGGAGTCGGATGATGAGTAAATGTATCGCCTAGGGCAAAATTCGAAGGTCGTTTTGGTTTGCTCGGTCTCGCGAGAGGCTGGTCAAGTGGAATGATTTGATACCTAAAAAAGAAAATCGGAGCTCGGTCCCGGCGACTTTTTACGTTTGTTCATCTTATTATTTTTTTCCCTTTATCCTGACGACCAGACGGGGCTAGCGGAGAGACGCGGAAGTGTGCATGAGGAAGGCATAGGCATTCCCGAGAGCAAGAGCGAGAGTGAGAGAAAGAGGACGAGACAGGCATCCCGGCTTCCCCTTGTTCTGAGTCTGGGTTTGCTGAAATCCGGGGATTTTCCTATTTCCTTAACATTTTGATCTCCTCTTTGACCCGACCCCACGGTGTCTTTGTTCCTGTTTTCTCTCGCGGTCTCCTGGAAATAAAGAGCATGTCTGACTAAACACGTTAAAACCGGTCATACGTTTGTAATGTGTAGCTGAGCGATAGCGAGGCTAGTAGATCTCGGAGTAGGCCGTGTATAATGGTTTCAAGGTTGTTTTTATACTTCTATTGGCCTCGGAAGTGCCGATCATTTTGAAACTACAGTGAGACCAGCCATGTATAACACCATTGAAGTACCTGGACACGTAACTAGTTAGTCTACTCATTTCGCTCGAAAACCGTCACAGTTGCCCTTCCAACTATATTCGCCAGACTCTTGATCCCCCGCTCTCCAAGCCGAGCGTGTTTGACGCAGTTATTTTCTTTTCCGCCGAGTCCGGATGGACATCGAGTAGCAATGCTCGCTGTTAGTCCATTTTCAATTCTCCCAGAGTGTTTCATTGGAAAAGTTGAAAACCGGTCACCATCCATGATACCATCCGGATGCCACTCCAGGCGCTGGAACTCCGGACTTGATATGGTAGTCAATGATAATGTTGTGAAGTTGTGCCGGGTAGAAGAGACATATGTCTAGAATCTATAGAAAGCTTCTAGAAGCTCAACGCACAGCTCCTAGGCCCAAGCTTTGTGACTTTGAGAATGCGAGCGGGCGTCCTTGGGAGCTTTGAATTATTTCCTTAAGCTCATGACTATAAACCACGACAGTCTTCATATGCATTCAAGTCTATATACACATCGACTTACACCGGGTATATCTGGATATACCTAGATCTATTTCTTACCCGACTGTGCCGCAGTATCCTACACCAAGTTAGCACAACCCTCAAACCCCTCACCAGAACTAGGTATACGCACCAGATAAACCTGATAAAACTGCATCTTCAAAGCCTCACCCTCCTTCTCAGGCGCAAACACCACCCGCCCGGCCCAGGGCACGTAAACATCCTTCTCCGGATCGGCCTTGAGTCTATAATTAACGCCACCGTAAAGCATGATCTCGTTATCGCCGCTGAAAAAGATGCGCTGCGGGGTGTGTTTTCGCGCTGCGACGTGTGTCCACAGGCCGTGGCGTAGGGGGAGGATCTCTGTAAGTCATTAGTATCGTGCCTTGGTTCTGGCATAGCTGTATACGAGCTGTGATGCTGGAACATACCACTGGAACCCTTAGCTTCCTTGGGACCCATTATCAGTGTTGCGTCATCGGTGAAGCTCTGGGTGTATTTCTCGTGCAGAGACTCGGTGTCGCTGGTGCGGTAGAAGTCTTCCATGAATGCGACGATGGCGGCGCCGCGGGGTGGCGCGCGGGCTGTGTCGTATTCGATTTTGTAGGACATTGTGTGCTTGTAGGTGTCTGTGATGATTGTGTTTGAGTGGAAGAGATTGTAATGGTTTAGGAATTGGGGAAGTGTGTTGATTCGCGATTGATGTCTATTTCATCATTGAGGGGCATCGGTCCGATAGTTCTGGCCCGCATCCGATCTATCAAACTGGTTGTTTGGACATCTAATTGAGTACTTTATTCTCGATTTTGACTGGTCTTTTTTCATTTAGGCTATTTGCTATTTGCCTCCGTGGTATCTTTAATTAGCATTAGGATGTCGAAGTGATGTATCCGAACTCCCTTGCTAGATCGGAGAATGTCCGCAGCTTCCGACGGTTGTAGATGCCGACCTGTTCGAAGATGTCATCGGGGTTATGATTATGGGGCTTGCCTAAAGAATGTTCATCTCTGGTTCTTACTGCGAACTTTGTCCGAACTAATTCCATGGTTGTTTTCCTGCTTCTTGTTGACTATGCTTCCGAAATCCGCGGAAGGATGCTCTATCTATGTACAATGCAAAAGTTCCGTATATTGACAAATCAATCAAGACTTCCTCACATCACCCTCTCCCTCTCCGTCAACGTTAAAGTCCTCCCAGGAAGCCCTATCAGACCCATTGGGCCGACTAGCCCGAATAAACTGGTTGTCCACGCCCTCGATAGCAGCCACCGGTCGTACAACGTCGATATCGGCGTTATAAGCATGCGAGAACCACCTCTCCACCAACGGCTGTCGACCCTCGATCTCCTTTCCAGGGTCGATATACAGATGCGGGAATCGCTTCTGCATATCCCTGAGCACAGTCGAGGAGATCCGGTCCACGCTGTCGCAGTGCCGCAGCTTCAAGAACTCGGGCGCCACCGAAGCGCGTAGCTTTTCCTGCACCTCGGCGGAATACTGGCCCACTGCGAAGAGGAGCAGGTCATAGTGCATCAGCGATGCCTTGCCGTGGTACGAACCACCGGTCTTGGCGCGGTGGTAGAGGCCGGACAAGGCGGCAATGGCACCCATGCAGCCTGTACCGTAGTCGGAGATGGGGAATGGGGGTACGACTGGTGCGTCGAGGCCCATGAATTGGCCTTGAGCCCAGGCGAGGCCAGTGACCTGTTTTCATGTTAGCGATTGAAAACCACGGGTTGACTAAATAACTTACGCAGTCTGCAATCTGCTGCCAGCCGGCACGACCGGCCCATTCACCGTCGTAGCCGAAACAATTCTCGTTCACATAGACAATACCCTTTCCGCGCTTCTCGGCCAACGCGGCCATGGCCTGCGGGCCGTACCCGAGCTTCTCCAGCGCTCCGGGACGGTATCCGTCCACAATGACATCCACGTCGGCCACCAGCTTCTCGAACTCGGCACGTCCAGCCTCGGTCTTCAAGTCCAGGTCTGCGGCGTGTTTTCCCATGTTGCCGTCGACCTGGAAGAAGGGCACGTCTGGCAGGTGCGGGCTGGTGATCTTCAGCACGTCGGCGCCGTACTCGGCCAGGATGCGGGTGACGGTGGGGCCTGCGATGATACGGCACATCTCAAGTACTTTGACACCCTGGAGGATCTTCTTGTTGCCGTCGCGGTTGGCTGGGAATGGGGTTGGGGGCAGGTTGCCTGGGAGTTGAGTGACTTTCCATGCAGGTTCTTGCACGTTGAGTTTGCCCTGGAATATATGTGAGTAACTTATATCCGCTTAAGGGATATAGAGACACCTACATGAGGAGTCTTGATGAATTCTTCGTGCTTCAGCACCGGGATACCAGCTTGGCGTCTCGCGTTGTTCATTTCTTCTAGCTCGGCAACCGAGAACTGCTGCACCTTGCCCTCAATAGTCCTGATAATATCCTCGTAGTCTGTCACATCGGGACGGTGGCCCTCCAGACCGATCATGTTCAATGTCGTCGTGGCATCCAGAGAGCCATGAATATGGTAGAATTCGCTGGGGTTTTTGGTCTTGTACAAGTTGGCCGACATGCGTCGGTAAGGAATCGATTGCGCAGCAAACAGATCCGTATCTATTTGAAGCATTAGCACCTCTTGCTCGAACGGTATATAAAATCCACATACCCTTCAATTTAGACTTCACATTGGGATCCAGCTTGGACAATCCATCAATCTTGGCCATGTAGGCCTGGCATCCAAAGGCCGTCGCGCCCTCCAGGCTGACCTTCACGCCGCGCGGCTGCGCATTCTGGCCGAAACGCAGATCCGCAATGGCAGCAGCCACAGAGCCCTCGATACCCTTCAGCGCTGCCAAGGTCTCAGTCTCTTTGAAAGGGATCGGGAAGTAAATTTCATTATGGCTGCTGGAAAAGGAGACTTTGTCCTTGTTGTCCAGAACCTCGGATGGCAGGTTGAGGCGCTCCCACTGGTCACAAAGAGTGGAGAAAATGCGACTGGTCTCGAGAACGGGCGAGTAGTTGGCTTCCCCGTTGCTTGCCATGATTTCTTTTCTTGAATGTAGACTGCAAAGATGTCGAAAGAGAAAAAGATCGATGCCAGTGAAGTTGCTACCCTCAGTAAGGTTTGTGGCTGACGCTTCGATCGGCAGGAACACTCAGATCACCGAAATAAAATAGAGAGGAAGATCATTTGGATTCACGTTGGCCTATATAATACGGCAAAGCCTCGGCACCAGACCGGATTTTCTCCGTCGGGTGAATAGCCGCCATCGGCTCGTATCAATTGCGGATATTGAGTTCTCTATGATGAAAGACTAGACATTAAGCTAAAACCCCGCAATGATCCGAAAATGTCCCGGGCCGGGAAAGGCTTCGGAAGCGATAAGATCGGAAATGGGGTCACGTGCATGGACCTGATCTATATGCCACTATTTACTGCATTTAGAGGACCAAAGTAAGAGAGGGCCCTTGGCCCTTTGGTCCAGAGCAGAAAATTAACTGAGAGCTTACTGGTATATATCCAGAGTGATGGTAATATTTCGCAGCATGTGAATTTTCAACGAGGCACGGATTGGTACAATTACCACTGTTAACTATATTCTGCCACCTCAATATGACGGAGAGTTTATTCGCAAATCTTATATGTCCAGCCTCTATCGAAGCTAGGAGATTCATCATGAGCATAATTAAGGTTAGTCGGGGGGTAAGTAAACATCATAGTAGCCAAGCGGCAACTGTAGAGCGCGACATTGCTCCACCTCGTCCAAGTCCACCATCACCGAAGGCCATTGCAATCGTCGAAGCCGGTAGTCACCGCGTCTAAACGGAGTCCATGGGCCCGTCAACTCAATCTCTCTGGTTGTATTTGTATAGCCCCTCGCCTTTAGATACCCCAAGTTTGGGGTTGGGTTGGCTGTCCGGACGAAACTGGCCCAGGAATCGAGCACGCTCTGCGCAAATGGCAGGTCAAACCCATCTCGGAACGGAAGACCCTGGCGTAGGATATTGCCAAAGACATAGTACAGTTCACCAGAGTGGCATTTGAAGTACTCCTGGCTCGGATCACCATTCGGAAAGTCGGGTGTTATCGGTGCGTTGCAGAGTGGAGGATTGGGGGACCAGCCCTGCGTCTGGTATGTGCGATTGAACTCGTAGAAAAATATTTCCGGAAAGATATAGTTGTTGATCCCGGCGTATGCAGTTGCCTGGTCAATGCAGCGGAACATGCCATTGGTGGCAACTCGGGCTGTTGTGTTGAAGATGTCGAGTGTGTGGTTGAAGCCTGATGGTTCTGGGAATGGCTGGCTTGGGGCTATCGCTGGAAGACCGGACTGATTCAAGAAGGTGTGGATAGTGTCATTCTCCGAAGGATATCCGATAAAGGCGGCTCCATCGTCTCGCGTGGTACCGATCATTAGAGGAACGTTGGCGGTAGATGCTGGGTTGGTCAAATCCAACTCGGAGGTCTGGAGATACTCTCCGTCAACCACGAGATAACGTGCCGTGTCGCTAAGACCGGTGATAGTCATAGCAGGAAGAGAGCGAAGACACTCAATTTGCGAGTGGGTATTCGTGCAATTTGCCTCTTCCACGATGGCATTGCCCACCACTTCCATCTCTTGCGCGATACTGTAGTACTTTGAGTAAGTCGTCCCGTAAGCGATGCCTCCCAGATTGCTTTCCATTATTGCACCAGCAAATCTTCCTCGAGCCTTTGGAGATGCAAGCAGTGCTCGCACAGATCCAGCACCTGCCGATTGTCCAAAGATGGTAATGCGGTCAGGATCTCCTCCAAGGTCTTGAATATTACGGCGGACCCAATCAAGTGCGGTGATCTGGTCTGCCAGACCGTAGTTTCCATTCGTCTTTCCATCATCAAGAGCCAAGAAACCAAGTGTCCCCAGTCGGTAATTGATGGTAACAACCACTACATCACCCCTTGAGGCTAGATTGCCTCCATCAAAGGTTGGGTCGCTGCCCATTCCGCTGGTAAAGGCTCCACCATGGATCCAAAACATTACTGGCTTCAACTGCTTCCGACTTGATTTGGGACTTGGGAGATACGGTGTCCAGACATTGAGGAAGAAGCAGTCTTCCGAACCACTGGAGCCTTGAGCGCAAGTCGCACCATAGTCTAAAGCGGACGCTTCATTGCCAGTTCCTTCATATATTTGAGAATAGGTCCACCTCTTTGCTGGTTGAGCATATCGAACTCCAAGAAACCGAAAACTGAACCGGTCTCGAAATCTAGTCTTGTTAATGGAAATATAAGAGCAAGATGATGGATCAACCTACCCAGTGATATTTTCATTGTTTGATTGGATGGCGACTTGCCATGTCGAGTTTGTATCCTTAGTGTCGGGAGTAGAGTAGGGCGCACTTTGTGTGCAAAGCACCGGCAGGTGTTTGCTAGGAGAGGATTCCCTGATTTCTCCATACGCATCGATAGTTGACGGTACGCCGTGAATGGGAGCAATCCAATACTGTTGGCTGCCACTGAATTTGCGCTGGAAGACGAGATATTCCAAGTCATGTTGAATGTTCGAGAATCCAGACTGAATTGCCCACAGGCTCTCGCCGAGAATTCGGCAAGCATCGGTGGCTTTTACTAGGGGCATGGCATCCAGGAGTATGACTCCTGATCCAGACCAGGGACTAGAGCTCTCTGTATGGTCTGACTTTAGCTGTGGCTCTACTACCTAAGGCAGTCTTTTTCTCACCTTGTAAGTCATTGTGAATGAGGATCGAAAGGTCAGAGTTCAATGTCGTTGGGGTCACCACCGCATATGCGGTGGCTGCTAAGCAGACAGCAACACCGAAGGTCCTGGTAAACATTTAAGGACCTCGAAATGACACGGGCTTCACCATTCTTTCATGCATTTTGTCACATTTATGAGATGGCCTTGGTAGAGTACATCTTGAGCATTTAGCCATCTACTGTGAACCCCGCGCCGGGAAAATAGCTTCCAACAAGGTACAGCCAGCGATTCCATTCATCCGGTAAGATGGAGAGCGAGATCGTCAAGTTCAATTCGCTGTCCCTTTTCCACGGTCGAAGGGATGCTGACTTTAAGCATTTACTCTCAAAAATAGGCAAAGAATGGGCAAAGAGAAATGATCTCATCATTGATGAGACTCGCAAGGCCATTTCGAAGGTTGCTGGGCAGGGCTTACTACAGATTTAGATTATACTCCCTGATCTCTTCTGTGGAGTGAAAGGACCTTAGGCCGCAGATACACCTAGATCTGCACCAAAGTCTTTTCTATTTACAAGAAAGCGCTTTCCTAAATGACCCCTTTAGTATACTAAATTGAGATCTTACGATCCATGAGCTGGATAATACGGAGGGACTGACAGGGATGTTTCCCCGCGATAACCCCACAGCCTCAACCCAGGCACTTTACCCAAGCAGATAAGCCATTTGAACACTCATAATCTTTATCCAATACCAGTGATGTCTTATACTTCCGATGACAAGCTGGCAACTGTACCACCCCCACCTCCGCCTCCACCGCAATACCCGCGTCCCAATGTGAAAGTACGGAGTACCCCTCTCTCCCAACACTTCCACACACCAACACCAAAATCCTACGGCCCAGCACCAACAGGGCCCTACTTCTTTTACGGATCCCTTCTAGATCCATGCATGCTCGTCGAAATACTAGGACTGGAAACAGAACCGGAGCTTCGGCCTGCGTACCTGGAGGGGTTCGCATGCAAGCTGTGGGGTCAGTACCCGGCCCTGGTGGAAGTCCCAGACAGCGTGGTAGAAGGTGCTGTGTACAATGTACAGACAGTAGCAGATGCACAGCGACTGGCCGACTATGAAACCCGCAATTACACACCGGTGTCCCGCGATATCCGCTACTCGGATGGCAAGGCCCCGGCACAGCAAACGGGACATGTTTTTCTGTTTGATGGGAATCCCAAAGATTTGAGTGAAGGTACATTTGATTTGAGGGTGTGGTTGAAACAAGTGGGAAGACAGGAGGCTTTGGATAAGCTGGATGCTCGGAAATTAGGGAAAAGTGTATCAGCTACTGACGATGTACAGGAGCTTTGTGTACAAAACCAAATACTAGGTAGATCTATGAATTGTAGTGGGCGGTAATGGAGCTGTTAATTGCTATCGCGAGTCAAAGCACGTAGAATGGTCATCCACATTTGGACATCGGTGAGTTGAAACCTATCTAGAAATGTTCGTACAGTTGAACACCTCGGGATGTAGGTTTCTATATCGATTTCCCCCACAGAGGGGTATTGCTTGGGTAATCGCGTCATGCTAATTGATTCATTGATATCTAGGCCCAACGCTGTACCCCATCACCAGGTCAATGAGGGGTTCTACTTTATGGCCCCATGCTTATCACAGGCTTGGACGGCATTCTCTCGGAGCCCTTGGTTCACGGGGCAACCAATGAGGGATAAACACTACTCAGGAAATGTAGCATAACATTCCACAAAGACCAATACAGAAAAGGCACTATTTCAGCAGCACTTAACTAGGATTAACCAGTTCTGGACACGCGTCGAGGGGCCTCCGTGTTCAGTGGGGTATACAACAAAGACTACTCAAAAGAGAATGCCAAGTCGCAGTATTCGGTACACACGGGTGACGTCAATGCGCGAGGCCCGCAGTAAGTCAAAGTCCAGATTCCCACGGGAGGACCCGCTTAGAGGGGGGCAATACTGTGGACATCACGATTGTGCGAAAAAAGGGTCAAGTCAACGTAAGAGTGAGAGATTTTGCAGGTTGGGGAGAATGATTTTCATTGGGACAGTACACCACGTGCCCGAGGAGTGGCTTATCAATGCACGGAAATATGAGAATGTACCAAATACTTCCGATATACTTGATGCTACGGTAGATACACGATGTACTCTAGGGTTGCGCCCTGCAAGACAACAGGGCACGAGCACCCGGATTCATCCTAAGTGGCCGATAAGGAGGGGGCAAGCGATCTCGGACTCTTCAGCACGGGGCTCCTGGTTCTGCTGAGGGGGAACTATCTAACTAGTGCACTGGAAAGAAGACTGGGTTTCCCCTAGGGATCACTTCGATCTTGTATAGAAGGGTAGAGACTATGTAGTCAACTATACTATTCCCACTATACAGAGTACTCCATAGAATGAGTCCATTATGATCATAGACCATAGACCATACCATAGACACTAGAGTTAAGGCCGGAAGCACCCGGCGATCCACGAGACCCCAATCAAGCCGCCCACGCGCACCTGCTGCGCTGCACTTGCGGAGTCCCATACTTTCCCTTTCCAAGGCTGTGAAGTATAGTCCCATCGTATACCCCGTCGCACAATTGCCCCCCATCGCCCCTCCTCTTAATATTCCCTCTACTTCTGCTCCTGCTCCTCTCTACTTCTTTGTCTACTCAGCTACTTTTCTCTCCCATATCCCTAGCAAGACATATCAGTGATCTGTCTTCTAGTCGCGTTCCCCCTTACCGCGTCGCAATCTAACTATACCTGGACCCCACTGCATAACTCCCTACACAACTCTCTACTCGCACATCCAACTCTTCCACATCCACATCCACGTCCACGTCCTTGTCTCTTTGTTTCTAAAAGAGGTGAGTCTCACTTTCCTTTGTTGCCCAATCAAAGAAGCCTGGGTCGCCACCGATCTTTCCCGTGGCGCGGCTGCGTCGCATTGTATGGAACGCCCATCTGACTCATATATGGTTGCGCGCACCAGACATCTCGTGGGAACTTCTTCACTCTTCCATCCATCATGGCTTCTCAGAACAACTCCAGCATCGCGATGGCTCTTGCTGGCAAGACCGCCTCTGTTGATATCCCTCAGCCCCGTATGGGTGCCGGAAAGCCTGCTGCTCGTCCCGGCCAATCTGCCATGCTCCCGACGCCACCCAACTCCATCTCTCCAACTCTCCCTCCACAAGCCTTTAGGAACCGCAGGGTCCTGTCGCCCGGCTCGCCACTGTCCACGGTGCCGCAGCTGGACTCCGATATTGACTTGCAGGACGGTGTTGACCACGTCAACAGCCAGTTCAAGCCCCAGTCCTCTGCGTACGCGCTCGACTTCGATGGCGACAGCGCCGGCACTATCACTGCCGCCATGCTAGCCAAGCATCATCTGCCCGACATCCTTCTCCAGCAGGGCCCGCTGGCTATCCGCCACATCATGGGCTTCCTGACTACCTCCGTGCCGGGTTTCTCGCGCATCCCACCTGCCAAGGCGCGTCGGCTCGTCGTCGCCGCGCTGGAGGGCCGAGGGAACGGAGTGGAAGTGGATGGTGACGTGGTATTCGAAAAGGTCGGCTGGGGACGATGGGACGCGCGACGACGTGGGGAGCCCACACGCGAGCGCTCTTCCATCGCGCCGTCGCCTCCATCCAGCCTGGCAGGCTCCTTCCAGCAGCGTGGTCTGCCGATCGAGGACCACTCGGGATGGGCTAGGGGCCGCGATCCGTATGCGAGCAGCGTGCGTGACTCGGTCGCCTTCTCGTACACCGCTGAAGACTTCGGTCGTTACGAGGACCTAGACATGCTTGAGCACGAAGCCGACAAGATGTCGCTTGACGGCGACGACCGCGAGTACTGCTCTTCTTCCGAGGCGCCGGACGACCTCCAGGACGACGAGTGGGACGAGGGCGATGTGACCGACGAAGAAGATTGGGCGCAGATTGGGGCCGATGCCTTGCGTGCGCGCTCACTCAACAACACTGGTGGTATCATGAACAGTAACGTTGCTCGCGCTCAGCCTCTGTTTGGTGTCGGCCATGGACCCACTGTGGCCAAATCGGCGCCCCGCACCTTTGACACCCAGGAACGCGCTGCAGTAGAGGCGCTTCTCCGTTTGGGCTCTATGTAAAGCTCTACCATCATCATCGGCGTTTATCTTTTATTCTGTCCCCTACACATTTACATAATGAGGTCGTCAAGGCTGGTCCGGACCGCTCTTGACTTGACGTGCTTCCCCTTTATCATGATTCATCAGAGCAAGGACACCTCCTCTGGGAAATGCTTTGCAACATGATCATGTTGATATGGACCACTGGCGTTGGGTACTTTTCTTCTTTTTTTCTTACTTTTTCATGTTGGAGTCTAAAGGCGTTTAATCTGTTGTGTCCATCGAGACGATCCTGAAAATGCAGGGGCAGTTTCCCTTCGGAGTTGCTCTGCGACAATCATCGAATACCCCCAGGCTCGCTATTTCGATTTTTACAACCTCTCTGGCATTCTCTTTGCATCGAGTCTCATACCCGCAGACTCGCAAGTCTTGCTTTTTACTCGTCTGTTTAATATCTGATATTCTTATGGGTCCGCTTGGCAACCACAATCACGAAGAGGTTCGCTCTGCAATGGGAACATAGGGTGTCGGTCGTCTTTACTGTACTGCACTGACTCGGATTCTCCCTTGCTTGGGCTGCTGTCGTGGTTGTGCTCTCGGTCATCTTTATTGATTCCACTGGGAGCTGTGTCTATTGGTTCCTGGCTTTGATTCCACTGTCTTTGAGTGTATCTTATCTTGTCCACAAGTGGGTAAATGTGTCTTGTTTGGAGTCTAGGCTCCGGAATGATAACTGACAACACAATGAACGGCCGGATGGCTCACTTCGATGCAAATACTGATGGAGTACCTGATTAGGCTTAGTCCAAGCAGAGGCATTCAGTAGATCTAAAATAACCGTCACGACTTCCAAGCTGACATCATCTACATCCTGTTTAACATCCTACTTTTATCACTCTTAAACATGCCAAAGCTCGAGATCCCACGAAGTCAAGAGGCGCTTAGTCGCCTGCTTCATATCGCAGAACAATCGATGCAGCTATTCTCACCTTAGATGGATTCACCTACCTAGACACTCTGATTCGACCTCTGTCAGCGAATCCGTAGTCCCCCGTGTAGGAATGGATAGCGATCACAGATCTTGGTCTGGATATAGTTGAGGATATTTCCAAGTCTCATATCGTCGGATGCATATGGGCTTCTGTACCTATTGAAGACAATATCCTTTACATACCCAAGTATCATCACTTCGCCTCGATTTGGGCCATAATATTATAGCCTATAGTGAATCTACGTAGTGGTTTATGATACTCTGTACTTAAGCTTCTTCTTATCCCTACTTTTAGAGGTCTGCCCTTTAGCCTGGCTAATGATCTACGCGCTCCAGAACAGACTTGTCTTCGGCCAAACTCTCCAGGAGGTCCTGGATCGAGCGATAACAAGATCTGGCCATCGTGTTGAATGGGTCCAGCCCGCGTATCCCGTTCTCCCAACGTTCCAGTCACCTTACGCGCTTGATCTACGTTACCTAGCCAAGGTAGGTCAGATTGATCATATAGTGAAGAGATAGGACTAACTAAGGCAAGAAATTCATAGTAAACGATGCCATCGAGCTTTACCTAAGCCCGCTACGTGCCGAAGACATCTGTGCCTTATTTTAGAGAGAAGATAGACTAAATTCATTACCTTCCACAATCTTATATCTCTTGTTCTTTTGGCTAGACACATCCGACGAGGTTAAGAGTTGGAAGCTTTTCCTTTTATTTTTTTCTTACCTTGCTATTACTTTTCTCTTGTTTTTTCTTATTCTCTCTTTCATTCTTCTCTTACTTGTCTCTTACTTTACTTTTCTCTTGATTTTCTCTTACTTTTCTCTTAACCAAAGAGTACGCAGCCATGGAGTTAGCGAGAAACCGCCCGCCATGCCCTAGTTCAAACCAATCTGTTCGGCAAGCTTCTTACCCCTGATATCAACAATTTCCCTCTCGACATCCGTTACCAGAGGAAACGGAGTAGCAAGCTGATCCTCCCCGAGGATAGAAATGTCCTCCTAAGCGACGAACTGGTCTACGCAGCCATGAAGGAGCTCACTCAGAAAGAACGCGCCAAGTTCCGCGCAGTGTGGGATGGCAACCGAGAGAAATCTGTGCCTCCTGTATTTCTCAAGACCCTGCTCCGCGTATCGACTTCCATGGCATTCCTATCTGGAAGCGATACTACGCACTCATCGGCCTTCAGGCAGCTACTGTTTTTGGTTTCCACATCGCGGCCAAAGTGGTCGGTACTACTACAGTGCTTGGAGCAATACTTGCGGCGATCAACATCGACACCCAATTTGCGTGCTGAAAAGCCGCAAACTCGAATGGTCCAGGCGAGCCAGACATGGCCCTATTGAGCATGCGGAGGCCGGCCACCGTATCACCAGCTTGGACGACCTGAAGCAGAGGATTGATGAGGCTACTGAGGCCGCCATTCGTGCCGAAGACCTCGTCAAAGAGCTCAAGGACTAGGTCGGGGCCAAAGATACGGAGCTACAGAAAGCCTCCGTTCAAGCTGGGAGGTTGAGAAGGAGATGCCCAAGGAGCTGAGGAATGCCCTCGCATTGCCCAGCTCGAGGACAAAGCCGTCCTCCTAAAGGAGTGGTATTCGCAGAAGCCCCAGCCTCCCGTGCTGGACGATACCGAGACTGACATCCCGGAGCCGGAGGACATCGAAATGGGCGATGCTTGTGCGACAAATGATATCGCCATGGGGACTACAGCATCTCTGCCAGTCGAGTGCCATGGCTGCAAGGCACAAATGCTTCGGCTCGAGGAGCAGGTCCGGGCTTACAAAACTGTAGCTGTGTGTTTGGATTTGGGAAAAGTCCTGGATACACTTAGGATATGTAAACAACACGTGCTACATCCAATAGTCAAACTCAATCCAGAACGCATGCTTATATTCCATATGGACCGTATGAACTAAAGACCCTAGCCAGACTCCTTCCCAAAAGCATCAAAGCAACCAACCAGAAACACAATAAAACGCAACCAATTCAAAAAATTCATGATAATGATGCACCACATGTAGTTGGATATACCTCTCCAGCTCACTTCTCATGCGCATTGTTGATCCTCTTCCAAACTTCCGCCTCAACGTCCGCCAGCTTCGCTCCCGCAGTCTGAATCCATGACTTGGCTGTGCTCATGAATGAGGGCTCATCCTGGAAGATATCGTTTGCGCCTCCGCCTCCGCCGCTGTCGGAGTGTAGAGGTAGGCCTGAGGAGCGGGACGAGCTGGCGCCAGCGTGGGTTTGGTGGACTGAGGAGTACGGACTGGATGTTGAGTTTGGGATCGAGGGGTGCGAAGGCTGGTAGGAGTAGGACTGCTTGAAGAATGGAGTTGGATATTGGGATGCTGGTGCTGGTGCTGGTGCTGGGGGCTGGGAGGGAGTTTTGGCCTCGCCTGCCTTGGGTGGAGGTGGTACTGGTGAGTGTACCGCTGGAGGAGTAGTCTGTGGCACAGTGCCTGGTTGTGGAGGAGGCGGGGATTGTGTAGATGTGGCCGTTGGAAATGTGGTTGTTGGTGTCGCTGTGAGATTGCCTGGCTGAGTGGTGCCTGCTGTTGGAGCTGGCAGATTTGGTGCTGCGCCGGGCTGTGCTGGAGGATCTCCTGGCTGTGCAGTTGCATAAATGGGAGAGTAGGGAGGTGCCGTGGCCATCGCGGGTGTGTTTGCGGGCTGCGAGGCGGCTGTAGTCGAAGACTCGATGGTAGCGGGTTCTGGTTGCGATGTAGACGCATGCGTGCCTTCTTCCTGTCTGGAGCTAACAGGTGCGGAGGTATAAGTCGGTATACCAGCAGGGGTAGACATGATTGCAGAATGAGGAGCAGGGAGTGTTGGAGGGAAGTTCGAGTTAGAGAAGGTTAAGGAGCTCCAGCCCCAGACGTCATGCGCTTTCCACTTGTGGGGCGCTTTGAGATGTGCGGAGAGCTTCAAGCTGTGCTCTTCCCGTATGGAATAATCCCAGAATTGTCCTGGTGTCCAATAACACAGAGGGAACTGGCTATCCAAATAGTGTTTCTGGACGCTTTGTCGGTAGGGCCCCTAGCTGAAACTTGCCACCAAAACTTTGTCGCCACATACCCAACACGCCAACCAGATACTAATGGGAAAGTGGCCTCACGCTGTGTACATGGAGGACAGCTGGAATCAAGCCGTGCAAACGTAGCCATGTTTCATGTACATATGGCTGCCTACAAGTAGAGATCTGAAAAATCATCACCAGCTTAAGATTAATCTCCGTGCAAGATCAAGGAACTCTACTCTGTACTTTTACCATGAACTAACGGTTGGAAGGATGATACGTTGAACAAAATACAGTATTCGAGAAAAGAAAAAGAGTTTGCAGACAGTAAAGTACATCGGGTACAAAAAGGGAAGAATCACACCATTCTATGCTTCAAGATCCCCCGGAACCCATTTCTTGACGCATCTATCTTTTGCGGTCCCACAACCTCTGCTTCCCATCGCCCAGCGGTTACACCAGGCAGGGAACCATCCCCGACTCCAGTATAACTACAGGTGGCAGATGATCGTCTAGGAGCGAATCATCTATTTGAACTTCTTGCCGAAGAGGATGAGCTGGACCTGGTCGTAGATGGACAGGACACCAGCACCGGCGACACCACGGAGGATGTTGGCACCAGCACCCTTGAACAGGGACTTGACACCCTCCTGGGCGACAATCTGGCGGGCAGCGTCCATGGAGGAAGAGTACTTGACGGCCTCACCAGAGGTCATCATCATACGACGACGGATGGTGTCCAGAGGGTAGGAGGCGACACCGGCAGCGGTGGTGACGGTCCAGCCGAGCAGGAAGGAAGCAAGGAAGTTACCCTCAAGGGCACCAACCAGGAGAACGGGCTTAAGAGAGTCGTACATGCCGAAGTACAGACCACGGTAGACAACGATACCGACAACGGAGGGACCGAAACCACGGTAGAGACCGGCAATACCGTCGGAGGCGATGGTCTTGCGGTAGACGTCAACCAGACCGTTGAACTGGCGCTCACCGGTACCCTTGGCGGACTTGGCGTCATTGGCCAGACGGGTACGGGCGTAGTCCAGAGAGTAGACGAAGAGGAGGGAAGTGGCACCGGCAGCACCACCGGAGGCCAGGTTACCCATCATCCACTTGGCGTAGCCATCGCGCTCCTTCTTGTAAGCGAACATGGACTTGTAGGTGTCACGGAAAGCGAAGTTCAGAGCCTGGGTAGGGAAGTAACGGATGACGTTGGCGGTGTTACCACGCCACAGGGAGACGACACCCTCAGCGGCGGCGGTACGCTTGAAGCAGTCGCCGATACCGTTGTACTTGCGGTCGAGACGACCGGCCTTGATCATCTCATCCTATTCGAGGAAGAGTTCGGGTTAGCCGTCGGTTCAAAGCCAAACACCCCTTCGCCGACCGTCACAGAACCAAGGGGGAAAATTTTTCGGCGACATCACTAGTCATGTCAAGAGGCACCAGATGCCTGACTTGAGTTCAAGAGTGCCAATCACAAGATTTTATCCCTTTGACCCGTTCCAGTAAGTGAAATGAGGGAAATGGGTGACCAACCTGGTTCTGGATCAGGAGCTTGATACGCTCAATGGGGGCAGCAGCGGTCTTGGAGACAGCGGCGGAAACACCACCCACTACAAATCGGTTAGTATTCAATTCAGGTGAGATAGGTTGCTGGCTCCAGCCAAAGGCTGGATAGTTGAGACGTGGCACATACTCAGGAAGTCGACGACGAATCCCTGTGAAAAGTTTGTTAGCACGGTTGCTCCAGCCAATTCATTATTAAAACCAAGCTCGTCATTGTCTTCTCTGCGCTAACAACAGCTCTAGTTGCATCGAGACGCAGGAGTTCATCCCGGATGCATCCAGGCACATTGTCGCGCCGAGTCGAGATGGCCAGCTCAGAAGGAAGAGAAACTTACGGGCATGCCGAAGACGGACTTTTCGCCCTGGTTAACATCACCCTTGGCCATGATGAAGGTTGTGCAGGAAATAGATGCGACAACGAAAAAAAAAGAGAGGAGATGGAGAAGTGTCAAGAAGGAACACCGGAGATGAAAAGAAAAAGAGAAGAAGAGAAGGGGCGGAAGGGGAAGAAAAATACTGCCGTACGCGGGTGGAAGCGAATGCAGTGACACTAATGCCCAATCAGGCAGCCCAGGGGTTGTAATTACCGAAATTACCGCGTATTGCCATCTGCTCTTGCCGATATCTCCCGAAACCGAAAATTTCTGCATCTGCTTTAATCTGTCTTCGCATAGCCGTACGGCTGTTATTTGATTTGAATACCAGTAGATTTGATATCTTGGTATCTCTCTTGCTATACCACCACTCTATACCCAGTTACCTGCTCTCAATATCTGTCTGTGTTGGAAACTGGCGAAATTCGTAGTCGGAGCAACGAGAGTCCAAGCGTCGGGTGGACACCGTACCCAGCCCGTACGGTGTATCCTCCCCGTCCAAGCCGGGCCTCCACCTATGCCGGGGCAACCTCCTTTTTCCTTGGCCCGAGTATCCGAAAAGTTCAGTGGTGGCAACAAACCTTTGATAGCTGGTTCATTACAGAGTAGTTTCAGTGAATTGAATGAAAAACTTCCTATTCGTGCATCGTACGATTAAACTATCTCCTGCTGCTCAAGGATCAGTACTGTACATGCTTGGGCCACATTTTCATGCTGCCGGGCTGTACTTCATCCTCGTACAAATCAACTTATATACCATTATCCCTACGTTATGCAGCACTGTAAGAGTTATACTAACTCATTAACTACCCTGGTTTACTTATAGAGCTCTGCTCAGGCGATAAATGCCCGTTCTGGGAGAAGCCGGCGGCTATGAGACATTTTCACTTCTATTGATGTAACTGGTACAAGTTTAATGTGGAGATCAGCCGCATGTACAACGTACCTAGACAAAGCTATGCACGGGCCAATAATGAGCAGGTCCACTTGCTGCTACACCGTCTGTGTTGGATATTGGGCCTGGGAATATGATATACTGAGCAGACCTATGTGGGAAATGAAAGCCTGATAATTCAAGGTATAAGGCTATGTCTGGCTAGTTATATTGGCGGTTTTAACCTACTGTCTGGTCCGTATGAGGTGGAAATGTGTACTAACTGGGGCTGAGACGTATCTGCATCAAATATATACCTCTAGTGAATGCATATCCACATCTTGACCGGAAGCTCTCCAGTATCATGAAGTCACCCTCGAGTCTGGAACATACCTAGATAGGTAGGTACATGAATACATATAGCCATCCTTTACTCTCGAGTATCGATGTTCAAAAGCCACAGTATGAAATTAAACGATGCAAATAGATTCTAACTCCATGCCCCAGAACTTTAAAGGTTGTTTCACATCCATGGGTTAAAAACTATACACGATAATGTTTTTGAACAGCCCTTTCCTTTCGTGCCTGCGCTTAGTGCTTCTTCGACCGCTTTCTCTTCTTCCTCTGTCCATCACCCTCGCGGATATCAAGCTTGGTCTCATCCTCATCCTTCTCGATAGGCGCATCCCCACCGAACTTGAACTCAGGTCCATCCTCGTTACCAAAGGTATCCTTCCGCCACTGGCGAAGTCGGGCCTTCTTGCCCAGCTTCTTCTTGTCTTTCTCCTTCTTCTCAGCTTCACGGAACGAGGCGAGCTTCTTCAGACCTGCGAACTGGTTGAGTTGAGTGTCGTCCGCCATAAGAATATCGCGTGCTGTCAGGCCGAAGCTCTGCGGCGAAGTCTCACGGTAGCGGAACCCAGTGGCGTTCTTCTTGGTGGCACCGGGGAGGAGAGTGATATCAAGGTCGAGATTTCGCTCGACCGCTTCATCTATCCGCATGCGATCCTTGCGGGCCTCGCGCTTCTGGTCACGCTTCTCCTGAGCCTTGCTCTTCTTCTTGGAACCGGCAGCCTCGTCATCTTCCTCTTCGTCCCCATCGGAATCGACTACAGGGTTGACGGGTTCTTCGTCCTCGTAGTCCGGAATCAAGTCCTTGATATCGATATCGTCATCCCACTCAGGCTTCTTAGGATGCTTCTTGTCTTGAGTATCATCCTGGTAGTAGTCTTCGCCGAATCGCTTTGCCATCTCCTTTGACCACTCCTTGTCATCCCAGGCGTCGTCGAGGAAACGGGCCCAATCTTCGTCGGTAAACTCTGCTGCCCGCAATCCAGCAACTTCCTTGATCTGGTTGACCTTGTTCTGGAGCTCTTCCGTCTTCAGCTTGCGCAACCGATTCTTCTCGGTTTCGCGCAGCTTCTTCTCCTCCTCTTTACGCTGGCGCTCGGCGTCACGGATCTTCTTGCGCGAGCTCTTCTCTTCTCGGCGGACAGATTGATTGCTGGTCATGTCACGGGCATGGGTGATCAGCTTCTCATTAAGCTTGCTGGGGTCTTCAAAGCGGAAATTGTATGCCTCCTCGAAAGCATCTGCCCGCTCCACCTCCTCATCATCGTCCGAATCAAAGGGATGAAGTTCAGCACGGCCTTCAGGAATCCATGCTCGAGCCGCCATGAAATTGGAAAGGAATGTCTCGGGATCTTTGTCCGCATTTTCAATGTCAAGCTTGATCTCTTCCTTCGGAGCGGAATCCTCTGCTGGTCCAGATTTCCGAATCAGGAAGTTGTCTTCCGCATCTTCCATCTCATCGTCGGAGTCGGCGCCGTGCATCGCTTTGACGACTTCGTCCTTTAGGTCTGCCTGTTCCTGGGCGAATGTCTTGGGAGCATCTTCCTCCTCCGCAGGGTCCACGCCACTCAAAAGATTCTGGCGGTGATAGTCGCGCAGAGTCATAGCCTTCTCTTTCTTTTCTTTGGGGGTGGCATCCGCATCGTCATCAAACTTCGAGTAGAAGGTAACGTTGCTGTCATACACGGCGGGGTCTTTGGAACGAATGGCATTGAGAGTGGCCATGATTTCTGCATCGAGGGCTTCAGTCACCAGCTCTCCATCCTCATCCTCGTCTTCATCAGAGGAAGACTCCTCATCCTCCGACTCATTGGGGCGGTCCTTTCCCGTATTTGTCTTGCCGTACTTTGCTTCCACTGTAAGACCAACAATTAGTATGTCTTTGCACAAGAAGATCCATCACCCGATATCGGGAGCCGGTGACACTCACATCTCGCCACCTCTTCCCTCTTCTTATTGTATTCAAAGCGCCGGGCAAAGTCCTCGTTGATCTTGAAGCTCGACTCGGGAGACTTGGTGACGGAAACGCCACCGGTGTCGTCCTCGGAGTCACTAGAGCTGTCTTCATCCAGCAGCTTGCGCATCTTCTTGGAAGGAGGCTCCATTGTTGCACTGATTGTACAAACTGTATTCAGAAGATCACCAGCTTCCGTCGCCGACTTTGTGGCAGAAATGAAAAAATTCACTCACCGCCCTTCGCTGTGGAAACCGCCATGCCTTGACACCTCAGGCCTCTAACCGGGGAACTCCCTGACGTAGCCAATTAAATCATCGACTCGGGGGCGAGATTCAGGTCAGTCACTAGCACGTGGGCTCTTTTCAAGGCTCCGTTAGCATCATCTCGACAGTTCATTTTTGTTTCCGTTATTCGCGCAGGGCCTCATTGACTCCTCTTGTTCCCCCTGTCTAATCCTATTGCGCGCGTCAAGTGTATGGAGGCATGCGCTAGATGTCGACCCAAGCGCAAACCCCGTTACCCCAAGTCGGGAAGCTGCTGAGCGTGGTGTAAGTCCGGACGTGTACAGTTCTCACTATCAATGCTAATGCTCATGGGACCCTGCAGTCCTGTTGGCCTCAAAGAAGCCGCCCTCGACTCGCCGACCTTTCGCGCCACAACCCACCACTTCTGTGACCAGATTGAGTTCATCGAGAAATGGCTCGATGGCTACGCCAAAGCTGCGACGAAACTCACCTCAGAGCTGACTGCTCTGGAGAATGTAGTCAGCAGTTTCCTTTCCTACTCGACCCGCCCCCTGTTCGTCTCCGAAGCTGTTGTCGATCATGACTATACACTGTTGGCGATGAGGAGGTGTGGAGAGAGCTCGAAAGATATGTGGAACGGATTAGTTGCATCGAGCAAGAAGATGGAGGCTTCCATCGCCGAACCCATCCGAGCCTTCATCAATGAGGACTTGCGGCAGTTCAAGGTATCGGCTGGACCCCATTGTTTACGTCTCCGTGTCTGACATGAATACCCGTATAGGATACCCGCCGCGCTCTCGAAGCTGCTCAAAAACAGTATGATTACTTGCAATCACGTTATGCCTCGCAGTCAAAAGCAAAAGAAGCCTCTGCCCTGAGGGAGGAAGCATTCCAACTCCATGAAGCCCGCAAAGCCTATCTACGAGCGTCCATGGACTTTTCTGTGCAAGCTCCCCAAGTTCGCAATGCCCTCGATCAGTTATTGGTCAAGGTCTCGTTTGATCAATGGCGAGAGTTCCGCAGCTTCCATAACAATAATAGTGGCACGTTCTCGAAATGGTCAGGCGAGATGGACCGAATCAAGGGTTGGGTTCATGAGATGGAAGGAAGCGACAGGTCTGCTAAGCGAGAGCTTTTCGCGACGCGAAAGCAGATTGAGGAGGCTGCGGAGATTGTGGCTAGACCCTCTCGGGAGCTGGAGGATTATTCTATTTCCACCGTTCCCTACCTCGGTTCTCGTCCTTTGTCAACAATGAACATGGGCAAGCATGCCAGACCGGAAAAGCAAGGGTGGGTTTATCTTCGAACGCTTTCTGGAAAGCCAACTCGCACATCTTGGATCCGCCGCTGGGCCTTCCTAAAGCACGGCATCTTCGGCTGCCTTGTACAAGGTGCCCGTACTGGTGGTGTCGAGGAAAGCGAGCGCATTGGCGTGCTCCTATGCAGTGTTCGCCCTGCTTTCCAAGAAGAGCGGCGCTTCTGCTTCCAAGTCAAGACCACGAACAACACTATCATGCTACAAGCAGAGAATCAGAAGGAACTGATGGAGTGGATTGGGGCTTTCGAGTCTGCCAAACAAAAAGCGTTGGAGAACCCAACCAGCACTGATCTGTCGGTATCTGGAAAAGTGACTGTTCAAGACCCTGCTTTCGCAATCTCGCAACCTCCTGCTCCAGAGTTTACCGCGGACCCGAGTGATTCATTCACGCCGCATCACCATGATGAGACGACCCCCACGGAGCATCGGAGCTCAACCTTGCCCGTGCCAGACCGCGATGGCCTTGCATACAGGGCTAGTATGGACATGAGTAGTCGGAGGATAACTGGCCTGGAGGCTGAAAGTTCTGCCAGAGAGCACGCGTCTCGTCTTAAGCAGAAGCTGGATCTCCGCAAATCAAACAATGTGGCCCCGACATCCCCTGTTATCCCGGGCCCGGTCGGTGGTATAGCTAGTCTCATCTCCGCCAGCCATAATATCCTCCCATACGGCGGCAATACTCCTGTCACTGTGGGTGAAGCAGAAGGAAGCCGGGGTCGCAGCCTGAGCAATGTTGACGAGCCTGGAGCAAGCCTTGCGCCTCCCACACTCGCTAATCCGCCTGCTCCAACGAGCATGAGCAAGGCTGCTGTTGCTGTGAATAAGGAAAGGGGCATTGGACTAGGTCTTGTCGACAGCACGGGTGGTATGCCCAGTGGTATGATGGCGAACCTCTGGGGCACTTCCAACTGGGGGTTCATCAACAAGCTTCAGCGGGAACAGCGCCATCGTATCAATGGAGACTCAGAGTCTGCATCAGAGGGCCGACCCCCTTCTGTCATGAGCGATTCTGAGAAGCAGACAATTGCGGCCCAGACCGATCTATCTGAACTGTCATCCCGGCAGCCGTCAGGGCCACGCCACAGACAGACTGTGAGTCTTGATGGGGACGCATCCAAGATTCAGCGAGCCATAATTGGTGTTACAGAATTCGAGTATCCCAGTATTTACCCGCAGCAGTTGCGGATCCAGGACGCTCAGTTCCGACTGCTCTTCCCTGATGTCAAGAAAGAGGAAGCTCTGGTTTTGGTGTTTAGGGCAACCTGGAGTCCGAATGACCAACAAGAGTTCCCCGGCAGAGCCTATGTCACTACTCAGAACATCTACTTCTACAGTCATCATTTTGGATTAGTTCTGACGACAAGCGTCTCCTTGGAGAGTATCAAAGAGGTGACGGCTGCCCCTGGCAGAGATTGCGATTTCCTCTTCCTTCACACCATTCCTCCCCTTGGAAGCGACACGCCTGGCCGAATCACCATAAAGACCTTCCTTGAGCCTCTCAGGCCCCTTCAAAAGCGCCTCAATTTCTTAATCCAAGGATCAATTGCCGTTGAACCCCCGTCTCTCGAGACTGTCATCAAAGAATTGATCAAGATGGACACTGGCTCTCCAAAGAGATCTACCAGTGCCGATAGCTTGGGAGATCTCTCATCTGGAGTTGATAATGCAGACCAAGGGGGCATTGTGGCTCATGGCCGTGCCAAAGACATTCGCCTTCCCATATACATTGACAGAGACCTCGATCTGGATACAGGCAAGAATGGCCGTGGGCGGGACATTGCGAAGTTCAGACTCCCAACGCAGCCAGTGGAGTATGTTCCTCAGGGGGACCTTGTCCTGGCGACCGAGAAGGTCCTGGATATCAGTCCGAAGGCAGTCTTCCATATTCTATTTGGAGATAAGAGTGCTGTTTGGCAGCTTTTGCTCCATGAACGACAAGCTAAGGGTGAGTGATTCGTGATCTTCCATCAGTTACCTCTTCGTACTGAAGAATCATGCAGCAATCAAGCAAGGGCCCTGGGCCGCCACAGAATCCAGACATCTCAGACGGGACATGTCGTACCAAATTGCGACGAATGACATGCTAGGTAAGCTTTCCTACTGGTGACTGCGCTGGCGAATTCATGAACTAATAGACCCCAGGAGGGACACACGACAATTCAATCTCTGATTATCAGATTATTGATGTCCTCAATGACCATCTCTGCTACGTGATTACCGACAAGCGAACTCCGTGGCATCTTCCCTTCCGACGATCCTTCCGGCTGGTCAGCAAGGTTGTCATTACTTTTGTGGCCAAGTCAAGGAGCAAGCTCGCAGTCTACACTAAAGTCGAATGGTTAAAAACTCCTTACGGCCTGCAGAGTAAGTCAATATCACGAAAGGCAAAGATGACATCGGACACTGATTTTTTTTTTCTATTCTAGGTATCATCAATCGGAAAGCAATGGACGACCTGGAAGAAGACGCCTTGGACTTGGTCGACCTTGTGAGCGACCAGGTGCGTCGCCTGGGAGCACATAGTCGCACGAAGAAGGCCATCACGATTTTCGGCCACGTTGGACGCCAGCACAATGTTTCTCATTTCACCGGCGTGGGCGTCAACTTGAAGATCGAGCCTCGCAGGCCTCGCACCCAGCGAAGTATGCCTCAGCTCCTGCTCGAAACATCTTTGTCTTTCCTGGAAACCGCCGCCTCAATGGTGATGCAGTGGACCATTGGCATTATCAGTTGGTCTTTGAAGACTGTGAGCGTGCACAAGGTCATTCTTGTCTTGTTGGTAATCAGCGGGCTCTTGAATAGCTTTTATTCCACCCGGGACACATGGGACTGGTGGCATGAGAGACATGCAAGCAAGTTCGTGGCTAGACTGGGAGTCCAACCGAACATGGTCATGAGCAAGGCAATCTATATCCGAGACATTGACGAGGCTGTCGCCAATACGACAATCTGGAACAACAACGGAAATGCCAGCAAATGCTTCAGTGCTTTCCACGAGAACGCGATGCGGTACGCAGAACTACCGCTTTCTCTCAGCACCTCCGGGCCCCGAGACGCAGTGACCAAGAGCGCAGCGAAACGATTCCAGCAGACGCGCGAACGTCTCGGAACGTACCGGCACGACCTCTTAGTTGCGCTACGCATTGTGAACAACATTGAGAGAGAGGTCATCCAGAACGAATGGGAACGCTGGCTCCAAGAAGAGCTTCGACGGTGCCGCCAGGTTGATATCCTTCTTGGCGGCAAGGCCGCTGGAGACGATGCAGACACTCAAGCTGCCCAAACAGCCCAGGCGGAACGTATCTTCGCAGAGCATGCAAACGGCGTGAAGCAATGGTATGACCGATACTGCACAAGCTGTCTCCAGGAGCAAGAGCAGATGCGCAAGAACGACCATGAAGACTTGCTGCTCTGAATCTGCTCTGCCACATGGATCATTCGAATCCTTCGAATTATTTTTGCACCATTGTACAGCGACTGTACCCAGCCCACCAACTGTTTTCCCCTTGCTCTTTTGTGCGAAAACACAATTATACCCAGTGGCCACATGTATCATGTTTTGCGGATAATTTCGGCGTATGTATGAAAGCCGACCGGCGCTTCTCGATACTTTGAGCGGAATGAAAATCATCGCTCCTTCATGCTTCTCCACTGGCATGACTCGCGTAAACCAAGAAATTCCACACACTCAATTCTGTCGCGGCTTCACCTCGCCCTCCTGCACAACGTAGTAAACCACCGTCCCTTCTCCGCCCATACCCTTATCCACCATTGCCAGTAGAACCCTCTTCCCACCCCATTCCTTCGTCTCGTGGGCTTTCTTTCTCCTCTCATAATACTTCGCCAATTGCTCCGCCTTGCCAGTATCCTTCTCACCGGTTGATGTCTCATCTGGCTGGACCTCCGCCAGCGCGTCAAAGACAGCAGCCATGCGGCGCAGACTCCACGATTGACCTTGTGCTGTGGGAATCACAAAAATCCGCTCTGGCTTCAGGTCATCATCGCGGAGTCCCTGTTCGAGCATGTAAAGTTGCTCGTCCGGATGCGTGTACACGCGGTGCGGGGGGATGCCGGAGATGAGAGTTGGTGCTGTGTCATCTGGCAAAGAGGTAATTGGGCTTTTGGTGGATGTTTCTGTGTCCGACGGAGTGGAAATGTCGTGGATTTGCAGGGAGGTCCAGAGATGTTGGTGTTGGAGATTGTGCATGATTTGAAGGGTGGTTGCTGAGAAGGGGTTTCCGGAAGCCGAGGAGGCTTCAATGAGCTTGCTGAGTGCAGATGGTTCAGGGCAAGGCTGTTCAACTCGTTTAGTAGACATATTTGGTGTTTTGAAGTGGAAGCTCGCTGTGATTAAATCTGATCGCGGCTTTTGGTCAAAATTGGTGCATAAATTGGGCAGTTTTTTGTTCACCGCCTGAGCTTCGAAAGAAAGGCCTACACCGCTTGCCTAAGGTATGATGACCTGTAGTCAATGTTGTGTCCTAAAAAGAAAGAAGGTAAGAAATACAAGTATTTCAGTTGAATAGCTGCGTAGCTTTCCCCATGCAGGTCATTATGAGCTTTGAATTGCGTTCTTCAGGGCTAAAGTGGGGGCGATCACCGTTGATAAGCTTCGCGACCTAAGAACACATGGCATCATCTTTTCTTTATTTAATCCGGGCCCAAGGGATATTTCTCTTCCATACACTCGGACCGGATCGCCATTACATACTCCACCATTTGGCCGATCTAGTACATCTCGATTACTGTTCTCGAGTCCAACACACGTCGCAATGGGTCGGCAAAAGCAAACAAACCCGCTCCAGCGAACTCCCTCGCAGTCAATGCGCAATGAAGCCGGAGTTGCTGAGAAGCACTTCAATGGACGCGCTATAGACCCATTGAATGCCAACGAGAGCGCTTCGGCAAAGGCAGCGGCGGCCTTGGAGACAGTCGCAGACACTCCCGGGTTGATGCAGCTTCTCATCTGCGTCCTCGGAATCTACGCCGCATTGTAAGTAAATCCCTCGAAGATCATGAGATAGGTTACTGACAGACTAAAGCCTCTCGTGGGGTGTCCTTCAGGAAGCAATCACCACCACTGGCTATCCCATCCACCCCGCATCCGCTGCCGACCCTGAGCCCGCGACAGAGCGCTTCACCTACTCGCTGGTCCTGAACACGATCCAGTCATCCTTCGCCGCTATCACTGGCTTCCTATACCTCTTTTCCAGTACGCCCAAGGGCCAGAGCATGCCCTCGATCTTCCCCACGCGCAGCATTCTCTTCCCGTTGCTCCTAGTTAGCATCTCCTCGTCGCTCGCGTCCCCGTTCGGTTACGCCAGTCTCGCGCACATCGACTACCTTACCTTCATCCTCGCCAAATCATGCAAGCTCCTTCCCGTTATGCTCCTCCACCTAACCATCTTCCGCAAGAAGTACCCCCTGTACAAGTACGGTGTCGTACTCCTGGTTACTCTGGGCGTTGCCACGTTCACCCTGCATCACCCGGGGACGAGTAAAAAAGTGGCTGCATCGGCGGCGAAGCAGTCCGGCTCTTCTATGTGGGGAATCTTCTTGCTGTCTATCAACCTGCTGCTTGATGGCCTCACAAACACCACTCAAGACCATGTGTTCACCTCTCCCCAGCGGTACACTCGCTTCTCTGGACCGCAGATGATGGTTGCGCAGAACGTGCTTTCCACGCTTCTGACCACTGCATACCTTCTCATCATGCCATACCTATCCCAGAGTGGTGTCTTGCATAACCTGCTGCCAATCCCTATTCCTCCGTCCACCGAGACGGAGTTGTACTCGGCCATCTCCTTCCTCACGCGCCATCCCGAAGCATTGAAACACGTGCTTGGGTTTGCGGCTTGCGGTGCTGTCGGTCAACTGTTTATCTTCTACACTCTCTCGCACTTCTCGTCGCTGCTGCTGGTTACAGTCACCGTCACCCGTAAGATGTTGACAATGCTTCTTAGTGTATTCTGGTTCGGCCACTCCCTGTCTGCCGGACAATGGCTGGGCATTGGCCTAGTCTTCGGTGGCATTGGTGCCGAGGCAGTGGTGCAAAGACAGGAGAAGAAGGCAAAGGCAAAAGCCAAGCTTGAAAGTGCAAAGGCACAGTAGATTTTCAACCGGTTTGTTTGGAGTTGGGCTCATGTACAGAATCAATCATCATCAGAATATTTAGAATCAAATCAAATATAAAGCATATTCAGGAAAACAAATCCAGTAGTATCCATCTAACATTTAGAGTACCTAGGTATCAACGCATAGTATCCACATCAATTCATAAAAACATCACACCTCTCTTCATTTCCGCCCCTCGACCATAATGATATGATAACCAAAGCCGGTCTTCGCCTCTCCATACTTAGGATTCGCGGTAGTGCTAGCCTCCAACTCAAAAGCCACATTCTCAAACGCAGGGTCGAGACTTCCCCGAGTCTTCCAGCCAAGTGCACCTCCTACAATGAATCAGCATTCATTCCAGCCCTGTATCAAATAAGAATGCAACATACCCTGTCTCGCCTTATCCTCTGAAAACTCGCGCGCAACCTCGTCAAACTTGGTCCCATTACGCAGCTTTTCCAGCGCCTCTTCCTTCTTCGAGTGTTTCTCGCACTAGATTTGTATTAGATGTTTGTCCACTGTACTGCACTGAGTCCATGCTACACATCTGCAAATGGAATTCAAGTCCATTGTCGAAGTAGTAGTAGTAGTAGTAGTAGAAGAAGAAGAAGAAGAAGAAGAAGAAGAAAAGTGAAACATACAAGAATGTGTCGCACTTGAATTGACTGCGCGCCCTTCACACCCTTGCCTTTGTCCTTGTCATCGCCGGCATCTTTGCCCTTTCCCTTGGCGGCACCCTTGGCATTGTTCTTGGGGGCCATGACTGTAGTATAGAGCAAATGGTGGACTTGAAGAGATGGTTCACGTTGCATATCGAGAAGTGAAAGTCGAATGTTTGCTCGGCTGGATGTGGGGCTGGTGGCCTGAGGCACGATGTGACGTGGGATCCTCCTTCTCTCTACTTCTTTAATTCCGAAACTCATGAATTCTATGCTAAGAGGAGCAGCCTATAGTGAGGGGAGATGGCCTGCGATCTCGAGGTAGCGCGTATCACCTCGTTACCCGCAGATGCATTCTACATATCCGACTTCATCTCCGATGACGAGGAGGCCCGGCTCTTGCAGAAGGTGAGTGGTTATATGTAATACACTTGCATTGATGAATTGGCTAGCTTCATGTATAGTTCATATCTCATGTCACACCGAGTCTGTCCTTGATACTTCCTTCTCGCCTGCCGCATCCTGCACGGCTTGTTTCTACACGCAATAACATCTTCCCAGGTAGCATCGGCGCCTCTGCCACGCTGGACCCAGCTATCACATCGCAGACTCCAGACATGGCCGTCAGCACTGACTAAGAACAATACGCTACTTGCATCTCCATTGCCATCCTGGCTGGTATGTCCCGTCATCGAACGGTTGAAAGGGCTTGGGATGTTCAATGATGCGCCACACGGTGCACCGAATCATGTCCTGGTGAACGAATATCATCCCGGTCAGGGAATCATGCCGCATGAAGATGGGGCTGCGTATTATCCACTAGTGGCGACTGTGAGCCTCGGTGCTCCCATCGTGCTCGACCTGTACAAGAAGAACAGTCAAGACGGAAAAATTGACGAAAATCTCGACGGGGATGCTTTGAATACAACTGATCATATCCGAAGGCCGCAATACCGGATTATACAAGAGAGGCGGAGTCTGCTGATTACAAGAGCTGATCTCTATACGGATTATCTTCACGGCATTGCAGAGACGACCAGCGACGAAGACTTGAGCGCAGATACGATCTGCAACTGGGATCTTTTACGACAGAAGGACCCGTATCATGCTGGCTGGTACCCGCGGGAAACGCGGACAAGTCTCACATATAGAGATGTGCTGAAAGTTGCGAAGATGGGGAATTCCCTCAAGTTTCTCGGTGGTCGATGACTAGCCAATCCGAGAATTGGACCCGGTAGAACGGTTTATTATGATTTTCTTTTTCTTCGATAATGATTGGTCTGCGTTTAGTAAACGTATGGAATCATAAGCCACCGATCCTGCACCGCTTCTTTGTCGAATTTCTGCATGTACCACTGCTTGGTCGTCTGAGCGGTCAGACCGAGGTTGACCGCCACAAAGGCCAGACAAGACAGCATGGTCTTGTTCACCAATTGGCCCGATGGAGCAGCCAGGACTGCGAGAGATAGGTAGATGACACACTCAGCACCGTAATGCGGGCATATGATGCCGCGAAAGATGGGATGGTCGGGGAGCGTATACTTCTTCAGTGAGAAGAGGAAGTGGTGGCAGTCGTGCTGCATACCCGAGGCTATAAGGAAAAGCGGAACGCAGAAGAAGGTGCGCACGCTCGGGGCATTTGTGATCTGGAAGTGGGCGATGGTAAGAGGTCGAGTCAACGCAGTTCCTACAGACCGGCTTGTCAGCAATGAAGCCGCTTTACACATGCACAATGTAACTTATCCATACCCGATCCCTCGATCCAGATGGCCACCCCGGCAGCCAGGTAGAAGCTAAGGCCCAGCAACCAATGTACGAACCACATCTTTGACGTCGAGGGCTTCGCAAAATGGAAGCACTCCCATAACCGTCGGGATCCCTGCATAGCTAGCAGCAGCCAGCAGATCATGACCTGTGTCCAGGACATCGACTGCAGCCGGTGCTCCTCGCTCACCCGCGACGCGATCGCCTTGAATACGCCTCCGCGAAAGAACACCTGGAATCCCCAAAGGACGGATGACAGTACGGAGACGATGTAGAACTGAGTAAAGTAGCTATGTGGCACCTGCCAGGTTGCGAGGTAGTCGAACAGACCCGAGGTATTTCTAGCAGTCGGGCGGGGTCCGGAGCCTGTCGAAGTCGCACGCGGGCCATAGATGAGAAATCGAGAGCGCAAGGAGGACGAGATGCTGACGGTGAATGTCTGCGAGGTGTGTAAGCTCCCTAGACTCGCGAATGATAAAATGTGAACGCGAATATCGAGCCCTTGGGAACTAGCGTACCGTGGCGGCGGCGAGGAGAAAAAAGGCGCGTAGAAGGTCGACCGCATCCATTCCGGCGGCATTGAGGACGTTATCGATGCCGTAGGGGTGACTCATGGTGATAAGTGCGAGAGACATGTGTCATGGCAAACATGCGGTGCGACGTTTCAGCTGAAGGTGGAGAATTGGAGCGTTAGAGGATTGGAGGACTGGAGGATTGGAAGATTGCAAGATTAGAGGATTACAGTAGAGGATTGGTGCCGATCCTCTTCACTTTACGCGGAGCAGCCAAGAGGCTATAATGTCCATTATCAAGTCATTATGGAAACTAGGAAACTAGGAGGACTCAAATAAAGGTTATCGACAAGGGTACGGAGTACTCCGTACTACTATCTGATGTGCTAGCACTCCGAGTATGAGCCGAGTGGCCGCATCGAGCAGATCGCCACAGAAGTGGAGACTTTCTGCTTTTCGCTGCGACCGGAATGGCAATGCCTTGAATGGCTTGTACCGTACGCAGGCGGCAGCAAAGAGCCAAGTCGGGAGATAAGAAGCTACCAAGGAGGGAGAAGGGAGTACAAAGTACGGATCAGTTGAAGAAAAGAATGTGGTGTGTATGTGGTTGTGGTTCTCAAGGCGGGAGAGAGGAGAAAGTGGATGATTCACAGTGGCCATGGTCAATCTCTCTCTCTTTTCTCTTTCTCTCCTTAAGCCACGCCCCCCATTTCAAAGTTCCATCTCTCCTCCCGTCTTTCAATTTCTCTTTCCCTTTCCCTTTACCTCTCTCTTCCTCTCCTCTTGGTCCCTTTCCTTCACCTTTTTTTATTCTCTTCTTATATTCCGTTATCTGTTTTCTGGTTTCAAAATCCATATTCTCCAAGGGTAATTCCCGCATCGGCTTCTATTCGTCTTCCCTCCGGGTAGGGCTTTTCTCCGTGATCAGCGCGCACCGTCGCTGGCGTTGCCGACCACGGTCGTCTTGCCTGTCGCGTACTCCCAAAATGACGAGCGGAATCCTGACACATCGAGTGCTATCGCTATGAGTGATGTCGAGGCAGTTTCCCTACCAGCTGCCCTGGATGTCAGTCCCAATGGCCTCACCCAGGTGAAGGCCGACTCGGAACCTTCGTCGCCTGGTAAGCCTGTTCAACTACCACCGCCCACCGATGATATACCGTTGGAGGAGGAAGGTCCCCCCAGCCCTAGGGCCGACTCGGAGGCCGAAACCATCATTCAATCGGGCCGAGAGTCATTGTCACCCGAGAAGAAGAGGAAACCCATTCGACACGATCCGCAACGCCGACCGATCGACGGAGTCGATGGCAATCAACGGAAAAAACCTCGCTTCAATGGCAACCGCGTAGGTCAAGAGAATCGAGACATTCGAGACAATGGGGACCCTCGACATTCCCGGTCGCCCCGTCCGTCTGAGAGACCCGCGTCGCCGCCGTCGGTTGTCAAAGTGGAGAGGGGTGATGATGTGCCCTCTGTCGCGTCCGATGTGTTAGATGGAAATGACCCCAGTGGCGCAGAGAGGCCGCGTCCGTACCGAAAAAGAAGTTTCAGCGACAGCGACGAAAAGCGGGAGCGCGAGCGACGACGCGACTCGACCGTCCCCGCGAACCTGAAACATGTTAACAACCATCGTTTCTCACGACCGTCTTCCAATGCTCACTCTGTTTCCCCCACTCGCCATTCTCATCAACGATCCGTTTCCGGTTCTCACCTTCCCGCGAAGAAGAACGCCCCGACACCCCTTCTATCCAGTTCCCAACGACAGGCCTCGGAAGACCGGCAGTCTACCTCTTCATCTGCAAGCGGATCTCCACTTCCCAGTGCCCATTTGAGGAGGCTTGGGTCTGGGATGGGTGCCTCGGCGTCGCCCGCGAAACAATTCGGACCCAAGAAGCTCAAGGACAAGAGTGGCCGCACCCTTCTGGCCAGAGCTTGTGCGGATGGGAAATATGATCAGGTCGTCCAGCGCCATGAAGAAAGACCCGAAGATCTGAATGTCCCCGATAATGCCGGCAACACACCATTGCAGATCGCGTCGCTCAATGGTGAAGCACCGATTGTCGAGTTTCTGTTGAAGGCTGGCTGTGACATTGACACCCATAACATCGACAAGGACACGCCCCTCATTGATGCAGTGGAGAATGGACATATAGAAGTGGTTAAACTTTTGCTCGACGCAGGCGCTAACCCTCGCACCTTGAATGCCTCTGGAGATGAACCTTATGAATTAGTCCCGTCTGATTTGAATGACGATGAATATGACGAGATCCGCAAGGCCATCGCCGACGCCAAAGCTAACTTGCGACCCAGCCGGCGCTCGGAGGATCATACCAGGCTTGACAGCAAGACTTCTTTGTCGCGACGGGAATCGGTGGCCAGTCCTTCACGGAGTCCCCCGCCCATGAGCGGCGCAGCAAGTCGCCGCAAGACGGGCCGAAGCGAAGCAACAAGAAACGAGTTTTTGTGGACACAAGCGACACCAGAGAAATTGCGCGAATACGCGGCTAGGGGTGATGAGCAAGGCGTTGTCAGCGTTTTGAATATCTTGCAGAAAGCAGACAATGCGTCCTTGATCGCTGCTGCCAAGGGTGGCCATGAAGACGTACTATCCCTCATGTACGCAATGGGCAATGCCGATGCGGACCCGAATCCGGTAAAGGGACATGGCCAGAAACCAGGGTACAACACTCCCATGCTCGCTGCCATTGGTCGTGGCAAACCTGCCATCATCCAACTCATCCTCAATCAGCCCGGCTTTGACCCTACCCGTCGCCTGTTTGAAGGTGCCACCTACTACGAGCTCTCCATGGCTCGACAAGGGGAGAACTGGGAGGAAGAGCACGACATCTTGAAAACTGCTTTCGAGCAGTATGGAGGCTCCCGAAAATCCAATAAGGATGAGTCGTCCCTCCGTCGGGCTCGCAAAGTGAAGGATGACAAACGAACTGCACGCAGAGAATCCTCTTCCCCTGTTGCTCGCCCGAAGAGGGTCAGTGACAGCCCCAACCGTCAACGTGTACCGAAGGATTTGGACGCCTTGAAAGAGAAACGCCGAGAGAAGGAAAAGGCCAAGGCAATGAGTCGCCCAAAGGTGCCTCGGGAGGCCAACGACAGCGGCCTTGCTAGTTCGGACCATGATTCAGCCCGCCTCGAATCTTCGAAGCCAAAAATATCATCGGCAAGGAGAGGTAGCGAGTCCAGTGGTGTGACCCGGCCCGAGGAGGCTCGAAAGCGACGGCTCATCGCGGGGCGCCGCCCTCAAGACCAAGAGCGCGAGCGTGAGGGCGACCGAAGATCTAGCCTTTTCTCATCCGATTCAGGCCGCGAGGAAGGGTCCAAGTCTCGTAATGATTCCGCACCCGATCCCATCTCATCCTTGAAACGCATTCGTACCGACATTTCCCCTGAAAGATCTCGTTCGCGGGATGCGGATAGCGATCGACTATCACCTGAGTCACGGAAGAAGAAGCGGCGAGTTCTTTCTGACGAGACGCCGTCAAGTGTTGTGAACACCGGTCATCGCAAGAGCGACGAGGCATTGGATGGTGAAAAATCTCACCATCGATCCCAAGACGCACGCTCGCGATCGGAAAACACGACACGAAAGCCTACCGACACCCTGAACAAGGCAAATCCTCAACAACAACAATCAACCACTCACGACTCTGCCATGAGGAATGGAGATGTCAAAACCGAGCCTCGCGACGCCAAAACCAACTCTGTTTCTGAAGCTCCGACTGATGAGAAGCGAACTGAGACTGAGGCCGAGGAACGTCGACAGGCAGAAGTGAAGAAAATCCAAGAGGAGCGCATTGCGGAAGAGAAGCGAATTGCAGTGGAAGCAAAGCGTGTTCGTCTTGCAAAGGAAGAGGAAGAACGAGCTGCGCGAGCTGCCCGTGAAAAGGCCGAGGAGGACGAGCGCAAGCGCAAAGAATCCGAGCAGCGAAAGGTCAAGCAAGCCGAAGACGAAAGGATGAAGCGAATTGAGCAGGAGCGTGCGCGTGTCATGAAGATGCGTCGTGATCTAGAGGCCCAAGAACAACGGCGTCGTGATGCTCTCCCCGGTCGACTCCGTGTTTCTGCCAAATACGTGGGCGAGAACAACCCTCGCGCCCGGAGCTACACCTGGCTCAAGAATTTCATGCCTCTCGTCACCGCGCTCACCCGTCAGCTCGAACCCACTTGTGATGTAGATGTTGCGGACGAAAAGTGGATTCCGAACTACTTGGTTGCTCCTCTGCTGGCTACCAATGACCTCCAACTGTCGCAGTATGCCGGCTGGGAGAAACGCAAAGCGACCCCAACCCAGCGAAGCAACCTCTGGCGATGTACTCGCCGGATGCTGGTGTATACCGACGACCCTAAATACCGCGACGCAACGTTCGCGGACGTCATGAAGCTGGATTGTGAAACGCGACCCAAGTATGAGGACATGGAGCATGTCTTCTGGATCAGAGTAAGTCTTGCCTTTCTTTGATTTATCTATGACACCTTGCTAACCGATATTCCAGCTCTCCGATTTCATGGACCTAGTCCCGCACATCCCTCATCTCAATGGACTTCACCTCGAATTCCTGAGCATGCACATCGACCCAGAGCCTTCTACTGGTGCGAGCAATCTCCAAGGGAACGGTTATGCTCCCAGTGATTTTGCTGAAACGAATGGTTCTGCCATTCTAAATGGTCACGGCTATCCTCGGACCGGTACATACTTCTAGTTCTATTTGCGATTGCAGCGTCCTCGTTATTGTTATGGCGCGATCGGTAGAATTTCAGCGGCTTGCGGTGTATATGGTTGATTCTGATTGTACGATTATGATACCTCTTGCGTTCATGTAACGAATCCACTTTATTCGGCACCTTTGCACTTGAGCTGAGAAATCCTAAAAATTCCCATCACATCCATAAAATGGCGTCGTACGGATTAAAGGGGAAGATATGATCACGTGACAAAAGGCGGTGACTAAGCGTAGGGCACACACAGCCGAAAATCGAAATCCACCAAATTTTGCCCGTGCTCAACCCATCTAATCTCCATCACCAAAAATACTCTTCGAGGATAATTCGACATTCTTGAACATACCTGATACAAACAAAATGGTACGTTCGCACCAACACCGACCCTCAATGCTGCAGACAACGTCAAGGACTGGGCTGGTATAGCCGGAAGAGAGCAATGCCCCGCGCGTGTCGCCGTCTAAAGGGACCTAAATTCTGCGAATTGAAGCTATGAAACCTCCGGGAGACATCCATGTCCAGTCCTTCGCCTGTCGCAGCAATCACACAAAACCTACAATGCAGAACGCATTCTAACGTTATCCAACAGTCGGACGGAGAAGAGACCGCTTCCAACCCCCCCGTCGCCGCCGACGAGGTCGAGGTTTCCGCTGACGCTGGCTCCGGCCAGATGTCCGTCCTCGACGCTCTGAAGGGTGTCCTGCGCATCTCCCTGATCCACGACGGTCTTGCCCGTGGTCTGCGCGAGGCTGCCAAGGCCCTCGACCGCCGCGAGGCCCACATGTGTGTCCTCAACGAGGGCTGCGAGGAGGAGGCCTACAAGAAGCTCGTTGTCGCTCTGTGCTCCGAGCACAAGATCCCCCTGATCAAGGTCCCCGATGGCAAGATGCTCGGCGAGTGGGTCGGTCTCTGTAAGAAACCCGAACCCTGAATTCTGGCTGGTGTGCTTTGGCTAATGTTGTTTGTGATAGGCACCCTTGACCGTGAGGGCAACGCCCGCAAGGTCGTCAACTGCTCTTGCGTCGTTGTTAAGGACTGGGGTGAGGAGTCCCAGGAGCGCTCTGTCCTCCTTAACTACTTCCAGACTGAGCAGTAGATTGGTCCCTTGGGCTGGTCGTGCTGATGGTCGGGAAGGATGGATGTCTGGGTCGCTGCGTGGTGGATTGTGGACTTGTGGTTGAATTGGGTTATACTTGTTCGACTGCTGGTTTGGTTCGGTGGGATGGACGACGTCTTGTTTGATCTGCGGTCCTCAATTTCTATCAAGTGCTGTGCCCCGTTCGCTCGGGTTTGTGGTGCTGTGGCACCTAGACATCTATTTACCTTGACAAAATTACACGATGATGTGATGTCACTTTTGTGTCTTGGTAGAGCTATTGTAAGAGTCGCCAGAAGGGACGTTGCTAAGACTGTCAAGGCTCCAGCCTAAGGTACCTTAGGGTAGAGAGGGTTGCCAGTGTGAGATGGTGTATACATCTTAGTGTTGATCATACAAAGTGGGATTGGGATTCCTGAGAGAGCTTACTTCTCAGACAATGCTCAAATGTGTCGTCTATGGTGCAGATATAACGGACCCTCACCATGTATAAGAACGGTATTGTCGCGTTCACGACCTAGCCACAAGCTTCCAAGGTTAGAACGATCTTCAAACATTATCTAAAATACAGCTTTCTCCGTTTACCAGACCTTCTTGCAGCCGACAGGCTGATACCGAGCTAGAACTGGCCTCTTTCAGAGAGCTGCATTCGCACAAGTGAAAGCAGGCGTGACGGATCCCGAATAATCAGCAATAATAGCCTCCACAGCCGCATACAACCCCGGACCAAGAATGAACAGACCAACAGCCATGATAAAAGCATGGGTGACAGTCATGGCTACCCTCCCCACACCGTTGAAAAGCCTCCCCCGGTAAAGCTGCCAGTAAGCGACGGCGAAAAAGATGTATCCGAAGAAGGAGTCAAAAGCGGCACTGAGGAGAGATAGGAAATCTCCCATGCTGGGCACGACCTCGGAGAAAATGAAGCCTAGCATCCAGATTCCGATCATGATCAGGCCCCAAACTCCCCATCCAATAAAGGTATTGCTGTGGGCATGTCTGGACTTGCCCATTGTGAGAGTGTAGACCAGTTTTGCGGTCACGTTTGCGTAAATGGCACCGATGATGAGAGTGGGCACGATGACGAAGCCGAAGGAGGCCTTTTTGTACGATACGACTCCTAAACTGCCAAAGGCAGGGGCGGTGGTGTATTGACCCAGGTATCGGAATCCGATGGCCGGAGGAACGATGAACAGGATGGTTGAGATTGCAGCAAGCACAGCCAGTGCCTTGGGGAAGTCTTGTGGGCGCTCCATCTCGGCGATGAAGGTGGGGAATAGAATCTGGGGAACCCAGAGGAATGTGATGTTCAAGACGGCATTCATGCATGCGACCCAGGTGGTGCCTGGAAGAGGGAATGCGTAGGTCCTGACTGGTCCATCGGTTGGGTAGTCGCCTTTGTACCCGTAGAGAGGGGCCTTTTCGATGCCGGCGAAAATGAGGAAGAGCAGGATTGCGATTCCCATACATGCAGCTGAAGACAAAGAACACGATGAGTATCCAAGGGGAGAGGGGAAAAGAAGGCTACTCACAAGAAAACATGGACATGAAGCTGACATGCTGTAGAGTTCGTGGAGCAGACACGACAATTCCCATAAGTGTCACGATGACTGAGAAGACGGCCGTACACAATGAGTGGCCTGACAGAGTATTTAGAACTTTGGCACCGGTGAGGATGTGGAAACCGATAAGCAGGATGTTATTGGCAAGTAGCATGAACGCAGAGAAGACATAGGCAGCTCGGTGCTTGCCGAAGATATAGTAACCGAAATCACCTATATTCAATCTCGTCAGTATGGTGATTGAAATGGTGGGAGGTGACGACTCACAGATATCCTTGATCTGGGGATTTTTCATGATGTACTTGTGCATGGTAATCGAGGTGATCCAGAAAATAATTCCCGAGAGAACCATGGTGATGATACCTGGAACCCATCCCAGAACACTATGCGGAGTCTGAGTAGGTTTCCAAATGCCGAGGATTCGGTTCGGACTCACGAGAGAGACCATGACTGGGCCATAATTGCCAGACACACCTGGTCACCAGCGAGTAAACAGGCGGTCTTCTGCCAAGACATAGTCCGAAGCTTGATTTCATGCCCGTGGTCTGTCGAGAGGACAATTCAGTCCGTGTTAGTCAACCCAGGCAGATTCATCTTCCTCGAAACCCCAAACCTTCAGCTACCAGAGCTGTGATGGTATCATCGGAGCCGGATTCATCGAGCTCGGTGCCAAGGACATAGCCCGACTGATTTTTCTCGTCATCCTTTTTGGACATGGTGGATGATTTTGGAGAGATCTGAGGGAGTGATGAAGAGGGTAGGGTGTAAATGAAGTAAATGCAAGATGTGCGGACCCTGCAACTTTCTTCAAAACGTCAAATATTTATGAAAAAGTTGCACGTGGGAAACATTTACTGCTTTTATCTAGCGCTGAAACCGACATACGACCTTTTTACATAGGCTAAGATGGCGTGATAATTAAGGATATCGCGATACTCACAGCCTATGGATACGAAAATGCCAGAAAGCGTAGTATAGGCTAGTGCCAACTATAGTACGCAGGAACTATCACTTATCAGTGCGTGGGTCGTGGTTCTGGGCCCCAATACGCCTCTTTTGACACCCGGACCGCTCCTTCTCGTTGTTTTATTGGGTAGGCACAACCCACCGGTAATGAAGTGGCTATAGTTAGCGGGAAATTGCCCCCATAACTTGGCTCCGAAGAGGGCAACCCAAGGATAGCAGATTAAGGCAAAAAGTAAAACTGAATGATAGAATTGTGAAAGCTAAACTAGTCTAAACGTGGTCTCTATCTCCAGGTATCAACACGGAGTACGGACTAGTCCTCCCTATAACCATTTCCCGCAATTCTAAACGTCGACAATCTCGCTTTAAACTTGCCTTGTAGGTGCCTCCTTCCGAACATCCCTCATTCCGTGCCGAATGCACATATCATACAGCATACACCAAGCCCCGCGTTCATGTAGAAAACATAGCTCACACTGCCCGAATAGGCAGTCAACATACCGGGAAGTTCCTCGCTCGATACCACATCCCGGATACCCGTGACGCCTGGGGCAATAATGACCTCCGGATCCACGTTGGGTGCATCCTTGAACAAACATGAGAATGGACATGCCAACGGAGACATCACTCGGAGCACATTTTGAATGGCGATGATGGGCTGGTAGAAAAGATCGTTAGCTATCATTGCCCTTTGACTGGAGGAAGAAGCCACTGTTTGAAGCCCGGCTCCTCTGCCTGCTCCTAAAAGAATTTGATACCCAACCCATCTACCTACGGATGATGTCGATATAAGACCATTTGCGATGGCAGTGGCAATCCCAGAAAAAGCAGCCAGGAAGATAGTATCCAAACTTTCCGACTAGATATAAAATTCAAATTTAGGGTTGATTGTTGGGCTTGGTTGTTATGCGGGAAACTTACTCAGAGCCCCAGAGATTGCCGCCGATTCCTTGCGATAAAACGCTGGGACAAATGTCGACTCCGCTCATCATCGGCGACTCATTTTTAACAGCCTGGAAGTAGACAGGGAGGTGATAGGATGTGGAAAGGCATACCTTCCATTTGAAGTTGGCGTAGACTTCCCGTAAGGGGTTGCAAGCAGGCACTGTTCCATGTGTCAGTGATAGGTCTTTGAGTAATAGGGCGGAATGCATACCTGGCGATGTTATAGCAAAGGACACAGACATGCAAGCTCACTGTCACAATAATACAAGTGTCCAGTAGCACCAAGAAGCAAATCAAACTCACTGCGCTGATGACCATAAATAGCTTGATCCAGTGAGATATTTCCCTTCCTCATCGTTGTAACACCTCTAGGTTCCCATCTGGATCTTTTGTCGTAATATGTGATTACGGATTAAAGGGTATTTCTTTCGATTTAGCTCATCTTTTGCTTTAGATCAGTCGAGCCAAAGACCTTTTCCTCCGTCTTTAAGGTGAGTAGTAACACGAAAAGGGTGCATTAATATTCGAGTGAGATATGGTCAAAAGAGGGTTCTATGCTAAGGGCTATTTTAGTTCCAGCACGCTAGAGCACAATCAGATAATGCAGCGTAATCGGCGTGCAGCCTTGCCAGCCTTGTCATAGATCAGGATTCGGGCTTCGGGATTCGGGTTACGGAATTCCTAAATTCGGCTTCCGAGACCGCGATATGGCCGTCCGCCTAATTATTGACGAGAAGCAGGATTCGATCATATGCACTAATCAAAAACATTGGAGCTTCCTTTTAAAATCAAAAACCTCCTGAATTAAAGCATTGCGTAGGCAGAAATCAACACGTTTTCCGTCCAACAAGTTAACTCCGAGTGTCTTAGTCAGAGCTAACTTTTCTGCCTCAACCGGATTTCGACGTCCCAACTCCGACCGATTCTTCGAAAGACTCATTGGGTGCTGATAAATCTCCTATTCATCTTTCTGCTTCAGCTTATATGCTGCCGAATCCCTAGTGACGACATTAAACTTGACATTGTGTGGTGAATCTTCATTCCCGAATCCCTACTGCGGGGACATCGGTATGGAGTCCAGCGAACCCCAAGGTGGAACCCCTGCGCCTTATGGGCGAGCTTGCATTAACTGTTCTCGTGCTAAGAGCAAGTGTATCTTGCTTGGCGGTGGAAATGGTTGCGAAAGGTGTGTATCGAAGAAAACCACGCATATCGCATGGGCTAACAGCTCGTAGATGCCAACGACTACAAAAGGACTGTCGGCCCTCGCCGACGGTGCGAAAGCGAAGTAGTCGATCTTCAGCTTCCAGAACTGCTCAGCTTGAAGCCAAGCTTGATAACATTGTATCTTTGCTTCAGACAACTGGAGCATCTAGTGTTCCTGCAGATTGGGAATCTACCACCGCAAAATTGAAATCAAATGGCCATGGCCTATCAGGTCCAACTGCTCCAGTCGATGCTGCAGTCGGTGCCTATGCCTCGCCAGGAATTTCATCTCCATCAGCAGCAGCTTGCTCGCCCTCATCAACTGAGTATACATTTCATGAGGTCTGCTCCACACTTCCAATATCGCCGGAGCAAGCTGAGAAGACACTCAGCCTGATGCGTACTCAGAATCTGAAATTCCTCCCATTCGTTCACATCCCTTCAAATCTGACCGCTGACAAACTGCTCCAAGAGAAGCCATTCTTCTGGCTTTGCATTATGGCAGTAGCGACACCCGTGCCCATTGAGAGAGACGCTTTATTTCGTAAAATCACGACGCTCATTCAGCAAAAGCTTCTCATTGAGGTTTCGCCAAGTATGGACATTCTACTCGGTATTATGACTTTTATGTCATGGTAAGTCTTACGATTGGATTACCGTAAACATTTATAGAGCTAATTTATGAGACAGGGTGACTTACTCCCGGAAGCCATTTCTCAATTTTTATGCCCATGTGCTAATGGGGCTTGTGTGTGACCTTGGTATCAACCAGCCGGTTGTCCGAGAGCTTTCTACGATGCAAACCTTCAAGTGTGCCGTCGGTTTGAAGCAGAAAATCCCCACTATTAGAACGCTAGAAGAGCGACGGGCTGTCCTGGGATGCTTCCTGCTCACCTCGAGGTATGTATCCTCTCGATGCGCTTTGTCCAACGAAACTAACAATCGTTCAGCATTGCTTTGTCAATGTCTAGAATTGACGCTCTGAGATGGAATCCTCATATGGAGGAGAGTTTATCGGTCCTAATGGAAGCCAAAGAATGCCCGGAAGATGAACTTCTAGTCACTCTTGTCAAAATCCAGTTGGTCATGGACAAGGTCTACCATATGCGGCGGGATGGCGACAATAAATCATACTCGTCATTGTACACTAAAGCGTTCCAGTCGCAGCTGGAATCGGTGAAGAGTGAGATCCCTCAGCGCTTACAGCAAGACAGTAAGTCCATGCATCTTGATATTACCTTTTACGCATTTTGCTAACGATGTGAACAGAAGCCGTTTTGTTGTATCTTGCTAATGCAGAGATTGTGATCCATGAAGTCGCCATTGAGACTCCTTCTATGCCAAACTCCCCCGAGATGCACCGTCTTGAAAGTTTATGCATATGCCTTCAGGCATGCAAGTCCTGGCTGGACCACTGGCTCGCAATATCCCCAGAGCATCACATTGGAATCTCGTTTACAGTTTTCTTCCAATTCTCAAGGGCTCTGGTCAGCTTGTACAGGCTCTCCACGTTGGAAGATTCAGCTTGGGACAGGAACATGGTTCGAAACACGGCCAACGTCCTCGAAATCCTCGACCGTATTCTCTATAACCTGAAAAGGAGTTCTCGAATCCTGTCGGAGCCTGGTAATTCTGATTACAATGTCTATGAAAAGGGTGTCTCGATGGTGACATCCATCAAGCAAGCCTGGGAGCCGAAATTAATGGAGGCTTGGTATCCAAATTTGCCATCCGACGACCAATTCGTCCAGAGTGGTCCTCTGCCGGATGTTATGCCAATGACTGGTTTTGACGATGCGTGGATGCTGGAGGTGTTTGGTTCAATGTGAGACAAGATCGACCAAAGGCGTTTCGTGCTTTGGCGTTGGATGGTCGGCTTCAGGTTGAGAACAGGATATCCCACTCTATGTATTTTAGCGGTACCTAATGATATTAGCCATTCAACTATGCAATCCTCTTGTAACTTAACTGCCAATTGTCTACCTCGCAAGAGACAGGCCAAGGGACCCTTGATCCAGTCGGGATGCTTCAGCGGTCAAGAGACCTAGGGCTACCCAACTAAGCTATTTGTGAAGTAGCTAGTTAAATAGCTCGGATAACTTGTTCGAGCGTAGAATGTAGATAGTAACCTAGAGCATTCCACAGTGGCATCGATCCCTAACAGTCCAAGCCCGTTCCCAGCTTCATGTGGTATTGCTCCAGGATCCCCGAGCTATACCACATGCCCAACACCTATGCATTGGGGGTTTCAGCTTTGGAATAGCGTGGCTTTCCCTGTAAAGTCTCTTGATGTCGATGTAAGATAGCGCAGAAATAGATCTAAGCCGAGGCAGTGGTGTTGGCCCCCAAAGACCGAATCCGTTCCAGGGCATCCTTTTGCACGTCTCGAACAATAGTCTCTGCCTCTGCCACTTCATGGATAAGTCCCACAGAGGCACCAGCATAGGTAGCCAATCTGCCCTCCGGGCCCCAGCCATCATCACCCATCTTTGAGGCCTCATCATGAAGCCTCTTGAGCTCTTCAAAGGCTTTTCCTTCTTGATGCTCCCGGAAGGATCTGTTGATGATCGTTCTCGGGCTATATTCAGCTGGCCATCCAAACGTGCCCCTGAGGTGATTGTAAAGCAGTGTGCGCGTTGTATTGACTGCACCGTCAGAGGCTCGCAAAATCTCATTTTGATACCCCCGGCTAATCCGCGCTTCACTGGCTGCCAAGAACCGTGTCCCCATGACCGCACCCGAAGCACCGAGACACAGCGCTGCTGCAACTCCGCGTCCATCGACAATGCCACCCGCCGCCAAAAGCGGAATGCTGCTGCTTGCCATTGCGTCCGCCACTTCAGGAAGTAGTGTCATGATGCCCATCCCATCTGTTGCCCGACCGTGGCCGCCGGATTCCAATCCCTGGACAACGACGACATCTGGCTTTTCGAGGCCTTGCAGAAGCTGCTTCGACTCACCTACGGTGCCGATTTGAATCCATATCTGTGTTTGGGGAGATACCTGACGGATTCTGCGAGACCAGTGGTCGAATTCTTTGAGGGTCTCACGCGGAGCGTATAGCCAGGCGGCACAAGGCTTGAACTTTTCGATGGTGGCAACTGCTACCTCGATGTCGTCTCCCCATAGCTGGAAGCCAACGCCGATCGGGAGAAGCGGATGTGTCGAGGGCAGCGCCTTGAAAGCAGATGCCGCGCGGCCTTTGTTGATCAAGGTCAATGCTTCATCGAGGTCGACTTCCATGTTTTGTGTTTTGATGCCAGGACCAATGAATCCCAGACCGCCTGCTCGCGAGATTGCGACGGCTAGAGAGGGGCCGGACATAACACGCATGGGAGCGCCCACGATGAAAGGATGAGAAGCCCATGGATAGCGCGATAGTAGCTTAGCAGCCATGGTGATATCTAAGTGGGGGGCGGCTCGATGGTTGATGGTTAAAGAGAAAAGAATTGGATGTGGCTAAGAATCAAATTGTCAAATGTACTATGACGCTTGTTAGGAACTTTTTAGTTATGTAGCCAGTTAACACGTGATTCCCCTCCGTCATCCCTGTCACCCCATCTTTCCGTCCCCGGGATGTTTTCAATCACCCACCATGCCCCCAGACCTCACTGAAAGGGCCCAAAGGCTCATCCAACAAGAAGGCAGGATCGTATCAGCTATCGAAGGCATTCAAAATGGCCGATTCCGTTCGATCGCAGCTGCTGCACTATTCTTCGACGTCCCCCATACGACCCTATCAAGTCGGATGAATGGGAGACCTAATATGTATGCTAAGTTACAGGGGGTACGGGTTACTTATTACCTGTTACATAACTGAGACTCTCCCTCTAACTAGTTAACTAACGCAGAGGACCCCGTTAGTACAACCAAGAGGCCGCCCACGGAAATATGCCGACCATGCCGCAAGACTCGCCGTCCGGCGAGAGCGATACCATGCACAGCGTGCACGGCGTACACAGCGTACACGGCATCAAACCTCCCTCGAACCGACCCCCTCAGGAGCGAGTTCCCAACCAGAGCAGGACACCCTTCAGCATACTTGTCTCTTGTCGGTAAAGGCGGAACCGAGTGATGATACGCCGCTAATCTCGACCACATTCGACACGTTTACCGCACAGCAATCGGCAGGGGGCGACGAAACAGAATCCGACATCGCGGAGTCGACGACCACTGACGACTCGAGGCCTGCTTCCCCAATTGATCCCTCCCTACGACATGATATTCCAGCGAGTCCACCGCGACTCCGACCTAGGCGGTCCGTACCCGGCGTCGCGCCGCAGGTCCAGCAACTCGCCCGCGGGCTCGCAGACCACATACCTCAGGATGTGACATCATCCCCACTAAAGCGTTACCAGGCCTGTCGGCCATGTTATGAACGTCACAGAAAATGCGATGGGGACGAACCCTGCTCCACCTGCACCGAACGGGACGTCGATTGCTACTATACGAATCGAACTCGAAGAGAACGCTTGCCAGAGTCTCAGTCAACCCAGCAGCCCCCACTGCAAGCTGCATCTGGGTCCAGCACGGTTGCGTCAGACCATTGTGGACTGATCCGACGCATGGAAGCCAACTCTGGAGCGGCATTTGGAAAAAAAAGTGGTCTCAAGATCGACCCGGCAAAGGCTCCCAAACTCAATCTGTTCGGATGGAATATTGGAGCAAGACAGCGCTCATCTCCACCCGATACAGGACCGGCATTATCGATATGTGAAATCACCTCGTGGGCCCGCTTCAAGGACTTGGCGCTGGTGTATTTCGAGAAAGTGAATCCATACTATGGATTCCTTGAGCAGTCTGTCTTTTTCGAGCGGTCCAATACACGTTGGAAGTCATCTGTGAAGGCTGATGTATACGATAGTGTACTGTGTGGTGTTGCCGCCATTGGATCTCTTTTCTCGCAACAAAATGCCACAATTACGGAGTTGCATCTTGTTCGCACGGTTCGATCATGTCTGGAAATGCGTCATCTGACCGGTCCTCCTTGTCTAGATCTCCTTGCTGGATGGACTCTTCGATCAATGTATCTTCGAATGACAGACTCCCCACATTCAACATGGATGGCCACCTCTACCTTGATGCACCTCATTGAAGCATCAGGTCTTCACTCACAGAAGCAACATGATTTTGTTCTTCCGCCCCCGGGAGAGTGCGATCAATATGCAGGGGCCGATATGCAAAGACTTGTCGGGGTAGCACATCACCTGAATATGTGGACATCCTATGATCTCGGTCTTTCTCGAGTGTCGTTTCCGACAGACGATTTGTCGTTGTCGCCTTCACCAAAGCCTGGTGATTACACAGGCGAGATCCTCGGCCTCCTACCTGTATCAGTCCGCATGGATCCAGAAAAGGAACGAGATGAAATGGACCTCGAATCCACACTCTCCACGCTTCTAGATGGGAAGCACACTCAACCCCCATCGGTGATGGCGCAGTGCAACCTGGTGCTTCGTCTTCTTCGTCGGATCCATACTCAAAACCTACACATGTCCACTAAGCTTGCAGAGAAAGTCTTGCCGCTACTGAAGAAAGCACTTGGCTACGCACGGTCCATGGTCATGGATTGTTCGCCGTGGCATGAAGTTGCCAATGTGCCCTTTCAAATCATCTGCGTCCTGCTTGTGATGGATACAAGATCATCGCTCGCAATGCTTCCCGAAGCTATGCAGACACTCAACCTAGTTGCCTCTACTTATGACACAGAGACTATGAAAGAGGCTTGCAGTGCAGCCTATCTTCTTGTCCTACTGTATCAGCAACGCAGGAGGGACGACGTAGCCATTCTCGGCGAAGCACTTAACAACCATCAGCAAGAACAACCTATGGGATCCTCCCAGGAACTTAATCTTAGTGCCGAAGAGCACTCCTGGCTGGGGGCATTGGTTGCTGATTTGCCCGGGTTGCAGAGAGTTGATCTTGATCGGTTTTTGAATGCAGATATGATTGATGGTTCGAGTACGGGTGGAGCTGGCGAGACCTTCTCTACTGAAGACCGCAGAGGTTTGTGGATTACTTTATAGATTACTCCAATGACAAGCGAGATAATAATACTCTTCTGAATCAGTGGTTTCGTTGAATGCCGCAACAGCCGCTTAACATTTCCACATCTCGAAGTCTCTTTCCACGTTGACACTAATTAAAAAGGAGTCCAGAATGTGACTCATTAGACAAGTCTATTGCTTTATTTATCCTCCTGGATAATCCCTGGATTTGTCGAACTGGAAGCGAGCGTATAAACGTGTGCCAAGAGATCCTCAGCTAAGTCTTGCCGAGCTTGAATGAGATGGAATACTGAATGATAACACTTTATACATAGTGTAACTAACCGATGAACCAGAGCTGGTTCCCAAAATGTATAAACGTGGACCGAATAGATAATAAACACCGCCAAGCCATGCAAGATAAACCAATGATCATACGAAATGCCATGCCGAAGATAACCCAGACGCCAAGAGACATAAAACCTAGCGCTTCCCAAGGCCCGGGAAGAGAACCGTAGCTTTGGCGCAGGTAACATGGAAATCAAAAGTGTCGTTCTGTACACAGGTCGCTTGCGCCTACCGGAAAGTGTATGACGGGCGAACCATCCTCACAGTCTCCGGTTTTAATGACAGTTGCTGATAGGGCGAGCTGCCGGGATCGTAATAGAGACCCTCCACTTGACCATCATCGCGACGAAGAGAAATATAGTAGAATCCGGAAATGGTGAGGCCCTGACGCGAGTCAGTGGGGGTGATGAAACACCGTTCTGGAATAGTGTTAGTTTAACGAAACGCGGGAGAGTTAAGGGTGCTGCTTTGAGCGTGGACTTACCCTTCCAACGCATCAGGATCCATCCTTTGGCTAATTCCTCAGTGATCCATTTCCTGCTGACGAGATTCTTGGAAATTTCGGTGTCCGTGAGGTCTTTGAACGGCTGCAGTTCTCGCCAATATGTGCTGTCGATATCTGCGTCCGCTTTGAAGTTTTTCGTCTCCAGTGTGTGTTTGTTGAAATCGATGATTTCACCCTCTAAGAATGTCACAATATGCGCATCGTGCGTGGGTGATGTCTTGTCGGGGATGTTGTATGCCTCCATTGTACCAGACAGAGTCATATCATCATAGTTGATGTTGTGAATGGTGACCTTGACGGGCCAGTTCTCGTCTCGGGTATTGGCCAGGTAACGTCTTCCGGAGGTGGTGTGTACGCTGATCCGTGTGCTGTCGCTGCCGTTGACAATCACGGGGTCACTGCGGCCATGCGGACTCGAAACGCGCTGGGACACCACCGGACAGCTGGCATTCGCGGCCCGTTGGCAACCTGAGAACACCGCACCAGGCCGAAGCCAGGAACAGGTCGCCGGTGGTGCGATGCTATTGGTATCAAGAATAAAGTCACTGTCCTTCCATGAAAAGTTGTCTAGTGATATGAACCCTGTTGCGGCGGCGGAGCTGATGCTCTCCTCGAAGGAATTCGAGTAGCGGATACGATCGAGATAAGTAATGGTATTTTTGAGCATCGAGTCCCCGGAAATGTTCGAGTGTAGTTGGCGATGTGCAGCAGCCCGGGCCCGCAAGTCGCTGTGGGTGAGAACGCGATGAGAGTCGCCCCGGCTGGAAGGGCGGTAACGGTATGCCCTTGACGAGGACGAAGCACCAGTCCGCTCGGTCTCCTCTGCGTCGTCACTCGGACGAGTATACCTATCTAGTAGATAACTCTCCAGTGTTCGACTCCGCGGTAACCTTGGCTGTCGTCTCGCCGACTGCAACAGGGCTTCCATGGTCGACATGGGCGAATTCCGAAATCGACTGCCTCCTTCTGACGGCTCATCCCCAGTTGTTATCGGCGGTGCGCGACCGGTGGGGAAGGGTTCGCGTGGTCGAGTCGTCGGTATGTTGTGAGTTGAGTAAGTGTGGGGGAACGGCTGCAGTTGGAGCTGTTCATCCTCCGCCTCTTCAGCGCGGCGGGCGTCATCATCCTCGTCGTCGGAGCCGGGGGCCCAGCCATACAGTGACCGTGGATTTGAACGGCGGCCTTCGTAGTTGGGCATAATGTGAGAGTGGGGGTCGTCACGCTGGCGGCGTACGATAGGGATGCGACGGTTGATTTCGACGGATAAACGGGGGTCACTTGGTTCATCCAGGTCCATACGCTCCCACGGATCCTCCTCTTCTGTCGACCTGGGTTGTGATGTCTGGTAGCGACGACGGCGATGTCGGCTGAGAGATGGTAATAGGGGATTGTAGAGGAGGGAGCGAGAGCGGAGAAAGTTCACATTCTCGTCGTGGGCGTTATCGGTCTCCGCAGGGCTCGGAGAAGCGGAAAACAAGGAGCTTCGCGGTGACTGATCAGGCACAAGCGAAGTGGCCGATAAGGCAGGAGTTCCGTGCTAAAACAATGAGTATATTAGTTGGGCGCAAAAGGTCAACAGGTCGAGACGTACAGAAGCCGAGTTGGGAGGCGGCATCCTCAAAAGGGTCGGAAAGTGCAAAGAGTGACTAATATCGACACAAAATAATAGCCACCAAGTCAGGAAACTGTGATCTTAACGGAGCAATGCGCAAGATATGAGAAGACGAGGCGAATCTTGAAGGGGCGGATCGGATACACGGGGTTGCGGCTTTGTTAATGTGGAGAAGCACAACATGATCACTTTCAACTACGTGCTCTTTTAATGCACTGTTCTGCACTGTTCTACCTTATTAGAAAGGCATCTCTCCTATGTTAATGGAAGAGTTGAATCTTCGATACTCCATAGTCCGGATAAGACTGTCTTTGTAGGCAAATGTAGACGGGATTAATAAGGACAATGCCATTATGTCGCCCGTCAATAGCTTCAGTCACGTTTAGGACTCCCAGTATCGACGTAAAGAGATACCCGGTGTGCTCATTCCCTTTATACTGATGCACATTCTTCATACTATCTCGGCGAATCCCGATGGATTGGGGCCGCCCCCATCGGGGCCCCGGAGATCTACCCCGAGACCCTGTGGATCGGTGACAATTGGCCCCGTGTTTTCGCCGTGTCTTCGGCAATCCGGTTGTCTATCATCATTTCTGACGGAACAACTCCGATATTCTCGGTTCTTGACTCTCCTGCCCTTCATCTTGGTCTGCCGACTTTCGCTTTTCTCCAATGGTCCTCCGTCATACAGAGTATTGAAGCTTAGAGAGCAGACACAATGGTCAAGATCGAGAGCATTGAGTATTTCCGCGTCCTGCCCCGCTGGCTCTTTGTTAAGGTCACCGATGAGGAGGGGCAATGTGGCTGGGGTGAAAGTACCCTAGAAGGTCACACCGAGGCCGTGGAGGGTACTCTCAACGCCCTGTGCAAGCGGTTCGTGGGCTACGAAGCAGAGTAAGTAAAGAGCAATATCCATGGATATCACGCCCGATTCAAGCTAATGACTATCTCAGCGATATTGAACATGTTTGGCAAATAGCATGGCGCCTGGGCTTCTACCGCGGCGGTCCTGTCTTTATGTCTGCTATCTCCGGCATCGATATTGCCCTCTGGGATCTGAAGGGCCGCCGTCTCGGTGTTCCCGTCTACCAGCTGCTAGGCGGAAAAGTCCGCAACAAGCTCTCCGTCTATGCGTGGATCGGCGGTGACCGTCCCGGAGATGTCGAAGCCGCCGGCAAAGCCCGCCTGGCACAAGGCTTCAAGGCCATCAAGATGAATGCAACCGAGGATGTCAACTGGCTTGACTCGCCCAACATCGTAGACTCCAGTGTCGAGCGCCTAAAGGCAGTCAAGGGCCTAGGCTTGGATGCCGCCCTTGACTTCCACGGCCGTCTGCACAAGCCGATGGCCAAGCAATTAGCTAAGGCTCTCGAGCCACACCGTCCACTGTTCCTCGAGGAACCTCTCCTTTCCGAGCACCCCGAGGGTATCAAACAGCTCTCTGATATGGTTTCCTGTCCCATTGCGCTGGGCGAGCGTCTTTTCAGTCGCTGGGACGTGAAGCGTTTCTTGGAAGACGGTAGTGTTGATGTTCTCCAGCCTGATATCAGTCACTGCGGTGGTATCTCCGAGCTCCGTCGCATTGCCTCTATGGCAGAGACCTACGACGTTGCTATTGCGCCTCACTGTCCCTTGGGCCCTATTGCTCTGGCCGCTTGCATGCAGGTTGACTTGACTACTCCCAACTTTGTCATCCAGGAGATGAGCGTTGGTATTCATTACAATACCGAGGCGGGCGAGTACGATATCACCAGCTATGTCAAGGACCCCTCGGTGTTTGATGTGAAGGATGGGTATGTTGAGGCTTTGACCAAGCCTGGTCTTGGAATTGAGGTGGATGAGGAGGTAGTCCGACGGGTGGCTCAGAATACCCCGGCCTGGCAGTCCAAGGAGTTCTTTGGCCCGGACGGGTCTATTCGGGAGTGGTAGATGGCTTTATCGTTAAGCTTGTTTCAAGTTGCATAGAGTGTTTATAGCATAAAAAGAGCACAAGGCTCAACAGACAAGGGTGGCTTATAGGATATCTCTATAATAGAATCTGCAAAAGTCATGGTCGCAATCTATGTACACTTCAAAAGGTCAATATCACCATCTAAACGCTCTATCTAAAGAATGATCTAGCTATATCTACTCCTAGATCTATCCCAGCTTCTTCATTTACCACGAGGAGCATTGCACTCATCAGCCAACTGAACACAGTCGCTAATCATTTTCCAAAATGAGTCCAGGTCGACACCTCTAGGAATAGCCACACCGGGCCCATCAACTGGAACAGCGAGCGAGCGTCCCAGCTGACCAGTAACCGACACATCTGTGCCATGCTGGCCATCAGTGACAATACTAAGAGCGAATCGCTCCCCTCCTTTATCATCAAACTGGAGGGCTTGGCCAGGGTGGGCTTTTGCAAAAGCAGGATTCAAGTTGGACAGAATCACAGCAACTGCGAGGGGGTCATGGAGCGGAGGACCAGCTGTCAGTCCAAAGACTGTGTCATATGTGCCCGCAAAGAAAATAAGCAAGGCATGAAAGATCTGGCGAACGACTGTCGGTTCCTTCGACGAGTCGCTGGCACCGTATAGGATGCGGTTCTGCACGTCTTCGGATGCAAGTACCTGGTGCGTAAGATCCAAAGAAGCAATTGTGGTCTTGGCAGCAACGATGGGGTTGCTGAAAATTGACTCTGCAGCTTCGGGATCGCACTATATACGCAAAGTTGGTTAAACCTGCTAAGAATAAAGCTCCATGAAAGAAAGGAAGCACGCACATAAAAGTTGAACTCGGCCCACGGTGTCACATTTCCAACGCGGGAACGTTCACCCGGAAGTCTACTCATGGGGGCATCAGTGAAGCCGCCACCGATCGCACCACCCATAATGCTTAGACCTTGGATATGCTCTGCAACCTCGGGGAATGTTGCAAACAAGAGCGCAGCATTGGTCAGAGTCCCTGTTGCAATCAACCAAGGGGTACCTTTAGGTTGCGCTAAAAGCGCATTCCGCATTGCTAGAATGGGGTTCTCGTCTCTGATCGGAGGCTTTGAGGCCTTTGGGAGGAGGTCGGTGCCATCAAGCCCAGATATACCTTTACAGTTCCGGTTAAGACGTCACTACTTTATTGGTGTTTATTTGACAGGCGTCTCTTACCATGGATATTCGGAGCATGAAGAGCAGGCCGAGAGAAAGGCTTCCGACTTCCGGGATATACAGGAATCTCCGGTTTGCCAATTGCTTCCAATATACTTCCGGCATTCCTGGTCGTGTTCTCCAAGGAAGCATTTCCATGGATGGTCGTGATCCCAAGAAGATTCAGCAATGGATGGTGGGCAGCAATTAAGATAGCAAAAGCATCCTACATGAAAGTGTCAATGCCAATGTCTTGCGGTTCTTGATAAGAGTATCCAAAACGTACATCATGACCTACAGCGAGTTAGTATGTACTAGACATGATATTCGGGTCAACATACCAGGATCGCAATCTAGCCATAGTGGTGTGGGAGTTGTATCAGTGACTTTCATTATGGTCCGGGTGACGATGAACAAGGAACAGGAGAGTCGGTCAACAATCCTGGGCCTCTGGACCTCCCCGCATCGCGATAAGCCCCTATCTATGCCCTAAGCCCTACCTTCCTGATTGAGACATCCCATGTCATCAACTTCGCGGTGAGCTCGACAGCTCCTTTGTTGAACAAACCAGAGAGGGTATACCCCTTGGACTGTGTGACTTCTACCGATTTGGCTCTGGGAGATTCTGCGCTTCTGCGATGCCATGACCGACTCTCTTCGCCCCGGCTTGCAGCCGGTCTCTCACCTCAAGGCAGGACCGACCACATCAAGCTCCAGGTCAACCGCGCTGCTTTCGCCCGCAAAACCACTCATCTCACGACCTTCTTCGCGACTGCGCATGCAAAAGTCTTCTACTCGGGATGAGTCGCTCGACGCGACGAGCGAAAAGGCCACTCTAGCCTTGATCCGACGCGTCCTTTGTCCCCCAACCGGCAGTCACGGCGCATCCTCTCCGCAGCCTCTGGAAGGCCTGCTACCCCCTCTCACGAGTTCAAATGACGTTGACCGTCAGCTTTATGCCCTACTCGCGATAATAACCAAGGAGTTTGTCTACTCGTGGTACTCGAAGATTACCCCGGACCAGGCTCTCGTCAACGAAGTTCTACAAGTCGTTGCACACTGTACCCGTGCACTCGAACAGCGGTTGCGCCAAATCGATGTTGCACAGCTAGCCCTGGATGAAGTTCCAGCTTTGGTGGAAGCACATATACTCTGTAAGACCCGACTGTCTTGAATTCACCTCTCGCGATTAGAGCCGGGGCGATATGGGAAAGCACTGCTAAGTGAGAGGGAACCCTGCCTAGCATACAGATTGGCCAAGCAAAAATCACATCTATCAGGACTTTCGACGTCACATCGTGCGCTTTACCATGAATTGAATCCTCATCCTGGCCTATCGCCCGTCCCAGATTTTCAAGATCCAGATACAATCACTGCGCAGAGCGAGAATGAAGCTGTGTACCGCAAGCTACTGGCCAATGGCGTTTTAGCGGTTCTTCTACCTACGGAGGATCTGGAGAACAGCAGTCTGCGCACGCTGGTGGGCGATATCTTGTCAGATCTGATACTGGGCAAGGAAGTCGCCGGCAGGATATGCGAGGGACGGTTCTTCTGGGAAGTCATCACTAAACTGGCCACTGTAGTGAAAAGGCGTAAAGAAGGGCTGGATCATGCAGACTCCATGAATGATCCTCCCCCCAGCCGATTAGAGCAATTCGGCCTCCTTTCAGGGCAAGACGACTCGACAAATAACCAGCCTGCCCAATCACAATTCACGGTCTGGATATGGAACGCTCTCCAGAGTCTCTATCTCTGTTACGTTGCCTTGCGTTTCATCGCAACGGGCCTGTTCCGGGTCGCATCAAACGCACGGTCAGAACCCTCGCACGGAGCCGGTGTTTCATTTCCCGCTGCAACACCAGGCTCCCAGAAGGAGGGCGCCGAGTCGTCGTCAGACGGCATCACAGGTAAGCGCCCGGTACTCAACTACCGGGTGTACTCGATGGCGTCGACGCTACTTGATATCTCGCAGCGGATGCCGTGGCTTTCCGGGCTGGTATCTCTCTCCCAACACCTGATCCTGGCAGGACCAGGCAGAATCGGTGACACGGACGGAGTCCTTGATAGGTGAGTCTTATTTCATATCTGGGAGCATTATTACCTAGGGTCTCGGGTCTCGGGCCTCGTTCTCTCGACTGTGGAGGGTGCGATCTCCGAAATGTGATCTCAAGTCAGGTGTCACTTGGTGCGAGTCATGGTGGGACGATGTACTCCTCGCATGCCGCATCGATCACTTGATCATATATATTCCCAACATGAATTCACACGATGATTACCGGTACGGTCATCATACGGGTCATACGTACGGTCATTACCGTTTCGCTGACTGGGCGATTCTGGCATCACATTGGCCAAGTGAACAGGGGTCTGCTGTCTCTTTTTTTCTTCTGCGTGATAGTGCCAGGCCGGCCCTTTCCGTGCCGTATTTCCTCCACTCATGTCGTTGCCCTCGACAAAAGAGGGAACCAAAGGAAAAAGCCAAAGAAAAAAGGACAAAGCTCCAGCCTGCTAAAGTGCCATCGATCAAACTCTACGGCGACAAAGCAAATTGCGCACGAGGGGAAAATCGTCTGCCGATCCATGATGACCATGCCTTTTTCAGCACCTGCACGAAGAAAAGGGCGCCGACGCTAGTGCATTATGAATTACCACCGGCATCCTATCAGCGAAATTGCTGGTAGCGATATTTCGAATTCGCATTTGCATTTCGACCGAGACTAGCGCCTTGAAGATCGCTCTTGTGCGCCAGGTACCGCTGGGATGTTACCCGCCTCGAGAGGGGAAATGCGCCTCATTTTTTCCCTCTTCTCTTGGAGGAGTAACATCCCTGTTACACCAATAGCTGGCCCAAGCTCCTCGCTATCCACACCTGAGCCGATCGCGCCCGTCTCCACTTCCGGGCCTAAATTGGTGAACCGGAGTTATGCAGTACAGAGTACAAACTACGGAGTACAGTGTCGGAAAAGCGCAAGGGCACAACCTTCTCGGGAAGCTCCACAGTCGAGAGGGGATTTTTTGCTTCACTTGCCCATTCCTTATTCGTTCGGTTCATCCGTCAATAATTTGAGATCTTGCTGACTCCACAGATTTCTTCGGGAAACCATTGAGGAGTACATCCTGCCCCCCACTTTGTTGCCCAATCTTCTTCTTGCGACAAGGTCAGCCCTCTTCCCGGTCAATTCCCGCCCATCATCGCTGGGAACACCAGTGAATACTGGAGCCCCGTCGGCTCCGCAGGTGTCCGTGCAGCCTCCGTCCAGTGGGAAAGCTCGCACCATCGAGCATATTCCAGGAGGTATCAGGGCCTCACTGGGAGCTAGCGACGCCCATGGTAAAAGTAACGGAAGTAACAGCATCACTGTTGGAAGTGGCGGTGATCATCTGCCCGCTCCATCACCAGATCCATCACTCGATACAATCACCTCCAATCCCACCGCCGACTCGGAGAAAATATTGCGCTCTAACTCGGAGATCGCCGCTATTAAGCGGCGATGTGCAGCTAGCCTTCTCGCCCTGATCCCGCCCACAGTCGCACGAACCTTCTTCGGCCTGGAGCCCGGCTGTGGCAGGCGTGACCGTACCTGCAGCGCCGCCACTGGGAGTTCGTCCACCATCGCCTCGTACCCACCATCGATTGACGAGAAGGGTGGGGTCCAGTCGGGATCTCTGTTTCAGGCTAAGGGAGCTGTGCCATCGTCGACGTCACGGCCTTTAGCTTCAACGAATGGTGGTAATGGGGCAGGCGAGCGGCAGTGCGCGTACGAAATTGACATCAATCCGGAAGAGGACGCCCTCCTCGATGTCATTGAGAATGACCTTCTAGATGTGTTCTCGGATGAGTACTGTAACAAGCATCTTGTTTACTCCGTCATCGAGACTGTCCTAGCCAAGGTTCTTCCGGAAATGACAGAGCGCAGCGTTGCAGATTTGATGGAGGATCGTGGAGTGGCTCCCGTGCCTGGTGGATTTTAAAGAACCTAGAATCCAGGTGTTCCTGCAGGAGATGTGATACTTCTATGGCGGTAATTTTAACGACAGACACAATCTTAGCTTTTGAGGCTTATCAACTTTCATCTTAAATTGCCAAACGCAAAACGTATCTGCATATTGAGGAAGGAGACGGTATATACTATAATGCGTTAGACCATCAATCGCGATAGCCGACGAGTAGTCAATACTATGGCTATACAGAATGGAGACGAAATAAGACAACATGAATATTATAAAAACCAGCTGAGCTCGTGTATCAAAGGTCCCAGCGAATTACATTCTTTCCGCGCGAGCGGCCCAGTATAGAGAAGTACTGAAAGAAACCAAGCGAGCGTGAGGAAGAAAAAGTCCAGTACAAGCGGGCGGGAAAAGGGCAATAAAAACAAAAACAGATGTGGGTATGGGATGAAAACAGTAGATAAGCAAAAATCAGATCCAACATCCAAAACCGAAAACACTAGAACTCCACAAGATGACCTTCAAGGTCGATGACCCATATTCCCCAGTCCATGCCATATCCATATCCCGTTCCGTGAGTGTCGCCCGGAAACTCAACGTAGCCTAATATGCGTGTACAAATCCTTCAAAAACAAAGTTCGAGGTCGCCCTCTGATATGGTGTATGTTGGTATTGGTTGTGTTGGGTGGTGCAGATAGGAAAGGAAAACTAGGAAAATTCAGAAATACAGTACCAACCGGTGAGAAATGAGATGAAACGATAGGGGGAATCACAAATGTTGCAAGGAGGATGATGTTAAAGGTGTTGTGCAAAAAAGAGTAGAAAATGGATGACGGGGCAAAGTCAAGGAAGATTCTCCGAGCCTGGGAGACGGTGCTTCAGCCCAGATTGTGGATGCTTCTCTTCTTGCTTACGCGCGGAACATGATCGTGCTCGTCGATCCGTGCAAGGCCTCCTAGCAGCGTGTTTTGGGGGCCTTTGGCCAGCTCGAGACGCTCCATCAGTTTGCCGATGCTCACGAACTCCTGAGCTGCGAGACCGGCTGGTTGGTGCTGGAAGTAGTTCATCACGAGCTCGAGGGCACTCCGGGCCTCATCCTGGGTCGGGGATCTTGCGGCGCTGGGCGAAGCGGTGGTGGATTTGGAGATTGATGGAGGTTGCATGGACGCGGTCTTGATCTCGGGGTTGCTGCGGTTGCGTTTGATTATGGCTGGAGGTCGAGTGCCCTTGATCATGCGAGATTGGTGGTCGTCCATTTCTAGCGGTGATCCCAAGATGGTGACTGCGTGGGAATCGCCTTCGGTCTTCATGCATTGCGAGTTCATCGACTGGTCTGCTGTCACCAAGGTTGGGTCGATAGGGATGATTGGCGATGCCTGGCTGCGTGGTCGGCTCATGTTGTGGCCAGATGGTAGACGTGATTGACTAGTCGGGGTGAAAGGACTGTCGACGAGTGTGGAAGTTGGACTGATCATTCCCACCGAGGATGTAGTGTCCAACGAGGTTGTGCTGTCGGTATGACCGTGTTGGTAGCCGCCCGACAGCTCGGGGAGTCCATCTGTCTCTTTCTTAATGCCGTGGCTCTGGGGAGACAGAGGCGATCCAATGCCATTCGGAGGAGAGCAAGGCGAGTGGCTAGACGATGAAGCAGAGTCGGTATTGGTGGAAGTCGGACTGTTTGACCCGCTTCTGATGCCGATAGAGCCCTTGCAGACCTTTGCGCCGAGTAAATTATGCTTCTGCTTGAATTTCTCGAGCCAACTCGACGTCAACACCTTCTCTTTGCCTTCGGGGCAGCCGCAGGTGTTGGCAAAGAAACGGGCTTTCTCCTTGATCATCTCGTCGGTTAACGGGTGCCCGCGGCACTGGTAGTTTTTGGCCCAGTTGGCCAGAGCCTTTTCAATATCAGGCACTCTACCCTTTGCGCGCTTGATGGGCGATCGAGTTCCATCGTCAGGGTTGAGATACTTTTCCTTCTGACGGAGGACTTTGGAAACCGTACTGGGTGGATATGTTAGGGCAAGTCGCGGTAGAACATGGCTTCATAGTTACCTTCGCTCCACTCCAAACAGCGCTAAAGTACACGAGTTAGTATAAACCTATATCACTTTCGAGGACAAAGTCTTACCTCCAATATCAGTCTGCTTGGCAGTCTTATTCTCTTCGTGGTACAAACACATATTCCGGCGGTCCTCATCGGTGAGCGTTCTGCGCGGCGTGGAACCACCAGTAGACGACTTTCGAAGCGGCGCTGGGGCTGAAGGGGAAACCGAAGTCGGAACGGGCGCAGACGGGAGACCGTTTTCGTGGAATGGAGAGTGAGTGGCAAGCATGCTGGGCCACGAATGCGAGGGCATGGGTAGCGGCATCGAGGTGTAGGGCGGCGGGATTGACATATAAGGTCCATCCACGGCCATGAGCGACGACGGACCATATTCAAACCCGCTGTACTCGGGCATGGGCGGCGAATGTTGCGGTGAGGTAAATGCGCCCAGCTCTACCCAGGGTGAATGTGGGAATTCGCCTTCCGGCGCATGATGGGTTTCTGTTTCCATGGCGGATGAATCCTCCATGAATAATGAGATACTGGACTTGGTGATAGGCCCGAGCTGGACAAAGATGGTAGATAAAGAGGTGGAGGAATCAGCAGCTCGGAAGAACAATGCGACGGCGGTTTTAGAGGTGAGACAATGAGGGTATATGCATATTCCACGGGAACGAAACCACGAGTATAAAAAAGGACCAGAGGAAGTCTGAAACAGGGCGGTTGGCAAGGTGACAAGCCTACCTAGATAGTAGGGATCCTATATACCTGGGTAGGAGGGAGTATATAATATGAATATGCAAGAAGTGATAGAAAGGTGTATGCGGGTAAGGCAGCGGAGTTAAAAGGAAAATCAGGGCCACCGAGACGATTAAAATCGCGTGGACTGACAAGGCGACTTTGTATTCTGATTGCAACTGGCACGAGAAAGGCACCAGGGCAGTCCGGAGAAATCCATGATAACCTTTGGAATCTGGGCTTGATTGGTCTTGATTGGTCTACACTCGAAAGCATTAATCGAATTTCAAAAATAATAATAATTTTATATTTTATATTTTACAGAGCAATAATTGACAAACAACCCTGTTAATGGCGAGAGGGGTGTATGGTTGGTCCAGAGCGCGATATATTGCGGCAGGGGTTGCATCTCGTCAGTCCAATTAGATGTCACTGTAGTTGGGTATTCATGTATTACACGGACGATGTACTGTATGGAAAGTGCTTTTTCTGTAGGCAAACGCGGGATTTCGTTACCATGTTGTAGTATGATATGATAGTAGACGCTTTATTACTTTTTTCCATTTCCTTTTCTCCTTTTCCGTAGCATCATTTTCATATCATTTGCGGGTTTGTGAACCTGGGTATGTATTTTACTCTACTTCGACGGATAGAGTCTAGTTCGTGAGCATTGGGCACCGAACGATTCCACCAGCGATCCTTGGTAGCTGCCATGGACCGATCCTTCCGGGTACCATGGGTCATCCGCGCTTTGATTCTGTACGGGTTCAGTAGATGCGGAGGTAGTCGGTGGATGCTCGGTCTCCTGAAATTTGGCCCAAGACCGGGAGCAGATCATCCATTCAGCGAAACAGGCAGGAGTCCTTTTCATGAAGGCAAAGCAAGGAATGCCACTAAGATAAATGATTTGCTGAAGCCCAGAGAGCGGATCAGAACTTAAAAGGCCGCATGACATCCGTTATGTAGGTCTAGAGGCCGATCAAGTGGAAGGCCATTGCGGCGGTGCTGACTATCGTTTCATCAGACGCTTCAACGGTTATACCAAAGCGGCCAAAGAGGGTGTAGCATGGCATCCATGTTCTGACCCGTCTCCATGTGATCTCTCGAACTATACTGGAGCCGTGGGCACGCACCACCGCCTCGCTCGTGAAGACACGAATGAGAAGATCGAGAGCCAAATCGTGGTCATGACTGGATGACTCGGTAAAAGGAGATGGACCAAGCCCAACTGGGCAAAGGGGTGCGAAGGAACTAATACCAAATGAAGAGACTAAGGGACATGGATCTCTGAAGGACGTGCCGATCTGGTCCGTTCGAACAAGAATGACACGGCTAATAGGCAAATGAAGAGCGATGAATCCTGACCATTCGCTCTTGAATAATACTAGGCATACAAGGGCCGAACATGGTGTCCGTGACTGGCCCTATCATAAGGCATAGACGGACTCTGACGAAGAGGGGAATCTCCCCAATGATGCGATCGTGCTTTTCTCGGACGCTAATTCAGCTCGCCCGACCCACTGCGGTCCTCTCCGGGCCGGAAACCTTCAGTAAGAAATGTACGGAGTAGCCTGACTCCTGATTGTCCCCGTAGTGGGGTACGGAGTAGATAATACATAAGTAAATCAGAAATGGGGCGAGCCATTCCTGGGATACTTCCAATACGAAGTATCCAGGGTATCTCGTACACACCGACTTGAACATTCTATAGTGTGGCTTATTATCGAACGGGATCAATGAGCCATTTGCATGCCGTCTGCATCGAGTACCACTCCGACGCAAGGAAAAAAAGGAAGAAAAGAAAGAGTCATCCCTGCTTGTTCGACCAGAACCACGAGGCGTCGGATGTAGAATCGGACTGGACCGCCTTCGTTCCTGAAATCAAAAATCAAGATTCCATAGTGAATATCTAGATAATCGAGGTCTGACAAATTATCCAATGTTACTCCGTATCTCCGTCAAGGGTCCAATTCAACCACCTTCCACGTCTCTGATTCGACGGAAACGCCAATCATCCTGCTCGCTGCCGTCGCCTTTTTTGCTACTTTGCACCAGTCAGATCGCGCATGACTGAAAAATCAAGTTCGCCCATCTTCTCCTCTCCGGGAGATGTTTGTTAAATCGCTTCCGATCAGCGTAAATGTGGGCTGACACCATCCCTTCTCTTCTTCTGAGGAGAATTTCCCGGCTGATCTCTTAAAGCCATGGCTTCTCGAGATTCTTTACCTCGTGTTTTTGACTTTTGGAATAAGACCGACTCCCCCTCTTAGTCATTCGGGGCAGAGGTAGAAAGAAGTCTAGACCCAGTCACGATCAAAATCACTATTATCCTATGAGAGGGCTAGGCTTCTCTAATTGCTTCTTCCTGATTTCTAGTCTATCCATTTCTATCTCATATCCTGGGATTTTGACCATGTTGGGCACAATATCCGGGAGTACAATCCCCGTTAGACTCAGGAACAGAAAAGTTGAGGTTGTGCAGATGTGCAAGGGTAGCAGGGCTGATGGTTGGACCGAGTCAGGTACCGATCGACGTGAATATTCAAACGGTGCACGAGACGAAGTTTCTTCCACGGCTACGTTGATCGAGAATGAACCAGCCCTATTCAGCATTTTTACATGTAACTTACCTTTCGCCTCGAAAGTCAGATTGTTCCATGCCCATGACTCCGGGGTAGGGGCATTGCATCCCCGCCTAATGCAATGCAATGCGACGGGGACGTCTGACGGATCCCACGAGAAGGGGAAATATTTACAAGATCGGTGCCGTGACAGTCACCTGATGATTTGAATTCTCATTCCATGGGGGAGCACAGTGCAGGAGACTAAACCTGCCGATCTAGTATCTGCGAACGGACCATATCGTGAACAGGCCGAGGTCTGGCTACGGAGATCGGCTGGCGCTTCTCCACTTGTCCTTTGATGTTTAGACTGGAATACCCAAGCCTCCTGGATGCTGCTTATTGGACCTGGTACGGAGTACACCGGGGTCTGGTGGAGAGAGATAATCAGATAAACACCGTTAACCGAACCAAGATTCACCGCTTGTTGGCATCTGTGGCATCGTCCATTCCTCGCGAACCCTACACTAGCTCCTCTTTCAAAGCTTTAGCCTTCCCTCGTGGATTTCGACTTGCAGGATCCGAGGTTGAGCACGGAGCTGCAAGGGTACTTTTGGCAGACGATCCGAATTTTGGAACTTTTTCCAACCAAAGTGACACATCAAAACGTGCCTCTCGGGTTGACATGTCCATTTTTGCTTCGCCCCGACCTTTACTACCCTATCAGAAGCAGGCACAGCTCTTTGGCCCTCGCGGCAGAGCTTGCGGGTATACGCATCCCCCCGAATGGACTCGCATCGTGATCACCGTTGCCGAATCAGCAGATGAAGAATCTAGTGGCAGCTGTCAATGCTCAGTGCACCGAATCGCGGCCCTTCTCTGCACGGCATACTCCGTATACACCATGCCTTCCCAGAGGAGCAATAGAGTATTGGGCGTTGACTGAGACCGACTCTCAACCTTGGGCAGATCGGCAAGAGGGGAAGTAGGGGGTCCCTGTTCCAGACTGGGCTCCGGGCTCTGGGCTTGAACGGGAGGATCCACGGGCCCTGACTTGCTAGAAATCAAGTCTGATTTGGATGGCAATCGGTGTGGCAACAAATTCAGCTATAATTCTAGCAAGGATGTCCGCACAGGGCGGCACATATTGCCCACGGGATGCGTGCATGTGCCATTTTGGACCGATGAGGATATCGACTACCCCCGGTAGTTATATACCGGGGGACTCATTGGTTGTACACTGGCATATTCATGCAGGTCGCGTATTGGGGTTGCCGACGAGCAGCGTGGCGTGCTTGTTCCTTTGTTCCTGCTGCAGGTTGATATTGAGTGGAATGAATAAAAGCAAATACGATCTATGGTCTAATTCTTTTTGCAATCACCCGGGGTGGTATGCAGCAGTGGGCTTGTTTGACATGGAAACCTCGATCTGGAATTTTTTGATTCGTTTGATTCTTTGACTCATCGACAACCTTTGAACGAGAAACAACGAAATCGCCAATAATGACAATATGGACCGGTCGCTTCAAAAGAGTAACAAGAAAAAACAAACCTGGGGCCTGCCAAGGCCATTAAAAACAAGTCGTGACATTCTCACACCCCACGCTGCCCCTGAGACCGACGTACAATCGACAATCTCACCAGACAAATGATATCTCCAATTCGACGAGACCCTCACCGATTCAGCCCATGCTGGACTGGCCAAGGCATCGCAGCGTAGGAGCCAAGTATCACAATCAGCAAGCAGCGCGCACGCGGCCCGGGCAGGGCTCTCGCTCCCAGTCCCAATTTATGGGTTCTCCTTAAGCCCTGGCACTTTGGATCTCCCGTTCATGAGCGGTAACCGTCCCCGCGATCCACTCACACTAGGGTTCCGTGGCGTCTTACGGGGGGCTGTACTCCCAGAAGCGGTACCTGTCAGCAAGGCAGGGGTGGAAGCATCCGAGCACAGGCCACCTGCCACTTCCCAGCGGGATCTGGATCAGCTTGGCGCTTCCCACGCGGGCTGTGACGGCCAAGGATTGGTGGTTGGCCCTTTACCGCTTCACGATGGATACTACAGAGCGGTCAGCTTCGGTCCTGTTTTGGAATCACCCGGATATAGACGGGAAGGAGGTTACGTACCAATATCCTCATCGGCAAGCTCGTGTGCAAGACCAACTCGCTGGGGCTGGTGCTTGACAGAGCGGCCATACACGATGGCGTGCTTGAACTGATCCTTGATCGTACGGTGAATGGCATTACACTGCAAACAATCAGCCACAAGGTTCATCATATCAGAATCGTAAAAGTCCTTACGAAGTCTTCCACTGTGCATCCATTGGCACGGAGCACAACGGGTGCAGAGTAGTCAGGGGCCTTGCCCTTGGGCTTGGTATAAATTCGTCGCAAGTTGAGCTTCTCCCACATCATCTCCAGCAGCTCGTCGATGTTCCAGCCGTGCTCGGAACTGATGGGGACGGCATTGGGAATACGGTAAATAAGATCCAACTCCTCGATAGAGATGGCATCGATCTTGTTGAGCGCATAGACGACAGGAATGTAACTGCGGCTCTTGGCTTCCAGAACATCGATCAGGTCATCGATAGTCGCATCGCAACGGATGGCAATATCGGCAGACGAGATCTTGTACTCGTTCATCACGGCTTTGATTTCCTGTTTGGGGATCAGCAACTGCCTGCGAGAACTTCAATGACAACACCCACCTCGTGGCTAATATTGGTCAAGGGGACGGTGCTCGTGATGGCAATACCACCCTTGTCCTTCTTCTTGAAGTTGATGTTGGGCGGGGACTTGTTGATACGAATACCGAAGCCCTCCAATTCGTTCTCGATGACTCGCTTGTCGACCAGGGGCTTGTTCACGTCGAGAACAATGAAGATAAGATGGCAGGTCTTGGCCACGGCAATGACCTGGCGACCACGACCCTTACCATCCTTGGCACCTTGGATAATTCCAGGAAGATCGAGAATCTGAATTTTGGCACCGTTGTACATGACCTGTCCGGGAACAGTGGTGAGAGTTGTGAACTCGTAAGCCGCAGCTATGAAGTCATGTCAGTGTTTGATAACGCAGGAACTATTGCTTGAAACTGACCTTCAGAATGTTGGCCGGTCAATCTGCTCATCAAGGTACTCTTTCCGACAGAGGGGAAACCGATGAAACCACTGCAGAGGTTAGTATCGCGCGTTGTATATATAGCGCCGTCCGAGTTTAACTTACACACTAGCAACACCAGTACGAGCAACATCAAAACCAGCTGAGAGACGTCATCAGCACTGAGCGGACCATGCGCAGGTCTCGATAGAAGTACTCACCGCCGCCACCACCACCACCTCCTCCGGTGGGTGTCAACAGCTCTCGCTTGAGCTTAGCAAGCTTCGCCTTCAGTTGTCCTTCACCGATTGTCAGCCGTGTCTGTCCATGGTCGAAGAAATGCTCGTTCGGGGGTTTTCGTACCCAAATGGAAGGATGTATTCTTGTTCTTTTGGGTCTTGGCCATCTCGGCCTCGATGTCCTTGATCTATAGTCAGGGCATAACGTGTTAGCGATTTTCATCAAGGCATTTCCATGCGCGATCTGGATATTAACCTTGTCTATTGTGGTCGCCATCTTTGCGGTTGGGAGACTCGACGGTCACAGAAGAAAGAATTGGTAGTTTCGATCAATGGAACACAGGAAACGCCTTGGTGCGTTCCCCTTCGTAGTGCAAGTGCAGAACGAAGATAGTGAATTGGCGGAGACGCAATCTTTGAATTGTGGCACTCCTCTTACTAAGGCAGCGGGGTGTTGGCCTCAGGCAGTAATCTATGTCATGGGTTGGTTTTTTCTCAGGCAGCAAGGCATCAACTTCCTTATCGCTTATCGGGGGCAAGAACCAACGTGAGTTGAGCATATCTCGCGATATTTCGCCATTCCGGCTTTCGATTGTTAATGGTCTCATGTGACACAGTGTCCCGGCTCATTTTGAATGTGAACAACTAAGAGCCGAAGAGCGCTTCAAGTACAGCATCATTCCTTTCGCTCATTTCATTCTTTCCTCCGGACATATCCATACCTCCGATGACGCAGGCTCCGATCCCTCGGCCGTGTTGACAGGAACAATCTCCACTTCTTTCAGCTCCATTTCGGGTTTTCGAGTATCATGCCGTTCCTCAACAATGGGTCTGGTCTACCTTCAGATGGCGAGAGAGGCTTTAATGCGTTCGAAAAGCTTGTGGAGGACCTGAGTTCCGCCCTGGGCCCAAGCTCCGGTCTGGATTCCGACGATGTCGACCCAATAAATATCCAGCAACTGATGGAGAAATACATTTCCAATTCGTCGGAGTGGGGATCCTACGCTCTGGGCGATGCCAGTAGGGCTTACACGAGAAACTTGATTGACGAGGGCAATGGCAAGAGCAACCTAGTGAGTCAATCGGCCTCCGGATCGCCGGCATTCAGTCACCAGGACAATGGGATATGTTGGAAAAAATAGCAGCGCTAACTCACGCCTTGGTAGCTCATTCTTGTGTGGTCTCCCAAGAAGGGAAGCGCCATTCATGACCACGCCAATGCACATTGTGTTATGAAGGTAAACAACCTTGGATACACCGGCCTTAATTTCGAGGACTCCGGTTAACTTTGAATCAGGTACTCAAAGGAGAGCTCCAAGAAACACTCTACTCTTGGCCGGATCAAGGAAAGATCGAGGATGGGCAGACATCGCCACCACAGGTCACCCGGCAGACCGTCTACGGCGAGAACCAAGTTACTTACATGTCCGACAAGGTTCGTCTTTGCCCTGTGTCTACTGGACCCTAATAATGTGCTAACGGAAGATGATCAGCTTGGTCTCCACAGAATCTCCAACCCAAGCCCTGACAACTTTGCGATTTCACTTCACCGTAAGTTTAGTCTTCCTCTTCCCTCCCAGGTCATGCGGTTTACATTGTGACCGGATGCTCATTTATATGCAGTCTACACGCCTCCTAATGCTGCCATTCATGGCTTCTGTCTCTACGATGAGAAAACCGGCAAGGCAAAACACATCAAGCAGAACAATTTCTTTTCGATCCGGGGGAAGCGGCTTGACGATGGACCTTGAAAAGAGCGAAAATGACTCCTTCATATTGGTTTGCGCTTAATGCTTGTTCTTTGGCTTTGGCATCTTCTCTCGAACCATGAGTCGTGAGACACCCTTGAGATTGAGTGAGCATCGGTTTTGGCTTCGCATCGGCATTTTCAGATATTGGACAGCGACGTTTCCTTTTCAGCACAGCGTCTCATTATCATTATTAGTGTTAATGACTGAATGAGAATATACATTTCAATTGTCACTGCACACATTCAGCTACTGGTCGTTCTGGGCGATTATTCGACACGTATGAAAAGAAATAAGGCTGTGAGAGCAGACAACCATGAAACAATGTTTTGCTATGCGCGGACTAATAGGGAGACATTGGCTTACTTGTAACTGTCCGCTTTTAAAGTTCGAACAACCGTGCCGATATTTAGTATTTTAAAACCTTGGAATTTTCCTCATGCCCAGGTGAGCAGACTAGTTCGGTTGTTTTTGCTGTACAACCAACCCTCTGCCTGAACTTTTAGGCCACCACTATTTCTAGAATTTGGACTGATCATATCACTACACTGTTCTAATGCATCGAACGCTGCGCTAAGATGCTATCGATATATCATTAGGTCATCTCGATGGATTGTACGTATAAAACTAACCAACATGGTCTTCCGCTACCTGATATGGTAGGTTTAGCGGTCAGACCTGCTTTATGGCATTTGCATTCATTCGAGATAAAAAGCAAGACACCTACCAGGTTGTTCTTGAGTGCCTTGCGGAGGTGTATCACAACCTAGGTCTGCAGGATCGATCGACGATCTTAACGGATAAAGAACAGGCCCTAGTGATTGCTATTAACCTCATCTTCCCAGGCACCAAAACAATAACATAGATATAGCATATCGAGATGACTACATATGTAATCGGTTTGGTGTCAGGAAAGACGATATTGATAGCATTCATTAGGACCGTTCTTTATCCGTTAAGATCGTGATGGACACTTGGGCACTGCAGATTTACGCTGCGATAAATTCCGTAAATCACTCAAGCACAACCTTGTATGTGGCTTTCTTCTCATCTCCGAGAAAAGCAATGCCGTAAAGTAGGTCTGGTCGAAAAGGACTAAACCTACATATCAAGCAGCGGTAAGCTGTATCGGTTTGATTTATGCGTGGAGCCCATCGAGATAATCCAGGGATACATCGATAGAACCTTAACACAGGTTCGATCCAGATGGTATTGAAGACACTTGTCTGGGCAGTATAGACGCCTTCTGGATAGAGAACTGAATTGATGCGGTGACATCATCCATGTCTATATCAGTTAAGAGAAGACCAAGAGGTAAACCGTCCGTGTTAAGCGTCTAGGCGTAACAGAATAAACAAAGTGTGAAGAAGAGTCAGAAGCGGCGGAACAAGCGTTGTGGAATCTAAGAAGCTAAACCTAGCTAGGTATAATAGCCGCGGATTAGGTTGGGGGTTGGTCACGCTCCCTATAGAGCCGTATAGCCAACCACACTCTAAACACGTTGGAATATAATGGCCAAGTATTTGATTAACCAGTAATCCGATTATATGGTTCTATTCTATAGACCAAAGCCATACAATGCTCAAAATGCAAATTCAAATGCATGATATGCGTAACAACATCCAAAGCATAAACAAAGCCCACTAATAATCGCTCTTGCAGGCAAAGCTGGTGGCCGAGCCCGAATCATTGTGGATGGCAGTGCCAGAGGCATACAAACCAAGACCACACAAGGCTGCACCAAAGAGAACAACGGTCATGTTGAGAATAGTAAGCGCAATCTTGCGCGGCGAGACAAACCACTGGCCGGCATTCAGGTGCAACCAGTAAACACCAGACAGACCGTAGCTGAACCAGCTGGCGAAGAGGGCACTGATCAAACTGTTCAGGTCGCTGAAGACGGGAATAGCCTCAGCGATAACCCAGGCCACGACCCAGCAGGTGACGCCTAGGCCAAGCCACAGGCTGATAGATTTCCAGCCGTTCGAATGAATCAGGCCAGACTTGGCGCCCAGGCGGAAGTAAATGTATTTCAGGCCAATGTGGCCGTTCACGACACCGGCGCCAACAATGGTTGGGATGGCAATGCCGAAGGCGATCTTCTTCATGAGAGGGCCGGCGGAGGTCAGAGCGGGCGACTCGACGGTGGAACCGACGTAGTAGTAGATGACGATACTGGCGGTGAGGTACAGGCTGATCTCGAAGCCCTGGAGCATAAATAGGGACTTCTTAAAGTCCTGGGGACTCTCCATCTCGGCGATGAGACCGAAGAAAGCGACGTGGGCGCAGTATGCAAAGACAATGTTGGAGACGGCCTGGAAGGCAGTGTACAGGTTGTTCGGGACGGTGGCCTCGATAATGCGGCCGGGGTGCTCCTGCACAGCAACGGAAATCATGGTGATCAGGACGGCACTAAGGATGCTGACGAAGGAGCAGAAAGAGATCCAGGTCATTCCGCCCATGGTACGCGGGATGGACAGCACCAGCGAGATGACCAGGCCGACCACGGCGAAGACAATGGAGCAAGTGCCGTGGTCGGTGACGGTGTTCAACATGACGCGGAAGGTCAGGATGTGGCTGCCCATGACGAAGAGACAGAACAGAAACTGGCCGACGCCGAACAGTTCACGACCAAAGCGGCCCATCAGGATCTCACCCGCGTCAGACAGATTCTGGATGTGAGGATAACGTTCACGCATCAAGCCAATGTTGTATCCGGTATATGTAGCGAGAAGACCCAAGCCCACGATCAAAATAATACCGGGAACCAAACCCAGAGTAGCCATGGCCGTGGGCAGCGACAAAACACCCAGCGAAACCGACTCGCAAATCATCAAAAGACCACATTGCCTGAGTCGGTCAGAATCATTTTTATCCAGGGGAGATTCAAATTGAATACATACCACCACGTCAGGGTCTTGTACTTGATCTCGGCAAACTCCTCGTTACCGAAGGCATCTTGAACCTCGCCTTGCTTGAGACCGTTCTCGTCTTCAAAGCTAGGCTCCCACTTCTCTTCCTCATGACCCTCAACAATCTTGTCGGTGCGATAACCCGGAGTCGCCATGACTAGTTGTCAAACAATAACGGTAAAGGGCTGAGGAAGAGAGTATAAACACGAGTCAAGACCGCCGAGAGAAAGAAAAGAGGGGAGGAACTGGGGTAGGTAGTTTCTCTTAATAAGAACAATCTCATTTTGACTTTCGGATCCACATTTACAACCTGAGAGGCAAAATCTAAGGAAGCTTTCCATGGAAGGTCCGCCGAATATTCCGTTGCCTTCCTGCTATTGGCCTACCTCGGCTGTCAACCGGCCCGAATATCGGACGGTTGTCCAATAGTCTGCTCGTCTCATTCTTCATTGATTCTTCCGATCTTGTCCTCTCGAGCATTGGGCATCCCCTGGTCATATGTCCTTGGATCTGGCAGATAGACTTGACTAGACCACTATGAAGCAGTATTCTGTATAGTACTACTGTAGGTCTCTTGGGGTTGTACCGGGGAGATTAATCTGACTCCGGTCCACAACTCGTGTCCACCTACCCAAAAAGTCAATCCCCATATCGCTTAGAGTTTGGAAATTTCTTCCATAGTCCTTCGGTGGATTCCCACGTCAACCATAAAAGCACGCCCTGTCAGGAAGGAGCACCCGTTAGGGTTTTGTCTTTAAACTTTTAGCTGTCGTCTAGACCTGCACTTTCTCATATGTCAAATAACTATCGCCCGGGGTATTAGTTGATCAATTATTATTCCATCAGTTATTCAATATATCTACGTAGCCGATGAGAAAAAAAGAATGCATCAATATTACAAATCCGGATCCAGTCCGAGCAGTTCGATTTCGGGATTCGACCTTTTTCCTCACCGGTTCGGCCCCGATTTTAGCTTCCTCTAGGACGAAAATCAACGTTACCTTAAATACCATTCTCTGCTCTTTTATTGGTCTTTTGTGTCACCTGACTCATGTTAAGTTTACCCTACAAGGCAGGTAAATATCCCCAGTCTCACGGTGCTTCCTTAGAACCGGAGATCGGCAGGGGTAGGCGAGATCCGAGATAAGCCCGGGTTCTTTTGATAGCTTTTATCTAGGACTACCTAATGTACTCTGTAACTACTGGCTACGTGCACAAATTACATGATGAAGTTATGTATTCCCATATCCTAAATATCACCACTTGAGCGGGCTGGTGGAAAAGTCTGTTTCTGTCATGCTCGAGCAAAGGTGCTGACCGTAGCTCCGGTGTCAACGGTTTCACCGGTCTCAACGGTTTCAAAGGCTCTACACAGGATGACAAAAGGAATTTCTGTGATTTCAAAGCAATGACTTATGGTATATTCAGCCGACTGTGGGACGGGGCCAAGGGTGGCACCAGTGGACGCAGTGGAGACTCGGAGCGATCGGTGTACACCTGGGCATGGACAGTACTATAGTTTAGAGATCACGAGAAAGCTTTTCTTGAGTTCGCATAAAATTAAATAACTCGGCACTGTATAAGCAGACTATAGCAGCTCAATTTTTGGCCCGACGCAAATGCCATATTACAAAGCGCGACTCAGTCGCCAAAGCACGACTGAAACACATATAAGGAAAAGTTCCGTTTGCTAGACCATCAACACAGATATCGAGTATTTTCAAAAGGTCGAATAAAATCTCAATGCTATTCGGGGGTATCCCTAGCGCCGGGCGCACCTTCACGCCCGGTAGTGGCCGGATCCTGAGAAAGCCGACTCAGCAAATGCTCTGGATCCTCCAGGACCGCCGACTGTCGACGCCGCAGCTCTTCCAGCCGGGCCACGGGATTCTGTAGATTGCCACAATAAGTATGTTGCTCTCAGGATTTGTGAAAAAGCATCAACTGTGACACCCACCCAGTCCTCCTGATCCGGGACACCCACGGCAGTCGGCAGGGTTGTCTCGGCGGAGGTTTCTTCGTTGCCCCTGCGCTGGATTGGCGCAGGTGTTACGGGGAGACTGGGTCGCTCGACTTCTGTTGGGAAGTCGGTCACCTTGATGCTGGATCGGTGCCCGCTAAAACTGCTGGGTGGTGAGTCCTGGCTCGTGCTAGACTGGCTAGAGCTGGAGATCACCTGCGTGCGCCCGCGCCGCCGTTGTTGCATTGATTCGATGAATTTCTGAATATGCGGGTCCTCATCCCACGCGTTCGAGCGGGTGTATGTGTCCCAAGACTCTGAGGATGGCTCGCACTGTGCTCTTAGTGTTGGTGTTTCCGGTGATGGGCTGGATTCCTTGATCTGGGTTGGCGTAGCTTGCTCCTCGGGTGGGACGGTGGGAATTGGCTGCTTCTCCGCGAAGACACGGGTAGGTTTAGGAGCGTGGCTCTCCCATGGGAATAACTGTGTGAGTCTTTGCGTCTCTGGTTTGGTCGTAGGGACTTGATAGTACATGTTCTTCGGGGCTTCAGGATAAGATGAGGGAGGTTGGAATAGGTTCATGTCTTCGGACATAGAATACGTCTTCTCTTGTAAGCTGAATCCTTCAGGCTTAGAATTCGATGGCGGTGGCTCTCTGGGGTAAATTAGCAGCTTAGTCTAGGTGTATCACAATCTTGGAAAGGTTACGCACCGTTCAGCATCCCATTCTGCCTTTGGTGCCTCGAAGATCGGGGGCTCTGGAGAAGGAGAAGGAGACGGCGGGTACAGCCGGGTGACTGGCGGTGTTGGCACGATAGGCTGCGGTTGATATATATGACCCGAATCATCAGTTTGGTGATGATGCTTCTGCTGGTAGTGTTCCTGTGCCTGCGAGGCTCCCGGCTGTCCTTCATTGGTCTGGTGATGATGCTCCTCTCGGTAGTATTCCTCTGTCTGCGGGGCTTCTGGCTGTCCTACATGGATCTGCTGAGAAGCGTGGAAGACCGAGGCAGGTATGTGTGGCAATGGTGGTATGAATGTGGAGACGTGCTCTTCTCCACGTACATATTGCGGAACTGCACTCAGGATCGGTATCGCCACAGCAGTAGCTGGGGACTGCTCCGCATTATGAGACGGTTGCCATGGCCGAGTCTGTTCATGCCGAGTCTGTTCGTGCCAAGTCTGTTCGTGCGTCTTTGATACCAATGGGGGCACACCTTCATCCCCCTGAACTTCGTGGTGGAAGCTTACAGGTGTATGCTCCTCAACGTGATGGACATGATAGGGCTCTGGCCACTGCTCATGAGTTGGGGCCTCCGGAGGATACGTCTCCCGGTGTTGCTGCGGTGGTGGCTGGGAAAAAGAAACCTGGTTGAATGGTTAGATCAAAGCCTCATTCATCAGATGGAAGTACCCACAAAAGGCGGACGGTAATGTTGATCATACACAGCCCACCACTTCCCAAGCAGCTGGTTATACGGCGACTCTATTGGAAACACCTGCCTCGGCAAATTCCACGGCTTCTGTGAGCCGATGAAATGGATCAGGCTGATGGTACTCTGGAAATGCTTGTACGCAGGGATGTACTGGTAGTTGGCGCTGGGCGTGCAATTGTATGTGAAGCTTAGCCTGTGCCAGTCACGGAAATGCATATTGAGCAGACCCTGGTCAGCTCCGTCAAAGCTAATGCCTCGTTCCGCGAGCGCCTTCAGTGCATAATAGTCCTGCATATTAGGGCGGAGAACCATGAGTCCACTGTTGAAGATATCCGGCCAGCCCACATCTGGCGCGGCCGCGAAGTCTACCTGCAGCGATAGTAGCTCGTCTGGAGCTCTTAAGGCCAAGATGTCGGAGTCGATGTACACGACTCGGTCGAATTGAGTCAGACGCCAGAGCTCAATCTTGGTGAATGTGGCGATCAGATCGGGCCGGTCCATGAGCCATAGATTTGCGGGCGTGCCGTTTACAAGTTTGTGCACTGGAATCAGCTCATCATAGACGGTCTTCGGGGGATCGAGGTTAGTATGGAGAGTGACAAGGATATGTCCGTGCAGCGGCAGAATTGGACATACCCGTAATTCATTGACCGTAGCTGGCTGTAACGTGTCCGGCGTAAAGAGGGCAACCAGCCTTGCTTTCGTGCCATTGTCGCGCAAGGAATGCGCCAGGATCATAGCACCTAAACGAGCTCGAGTCAGAAGAGCAGAGACAAACTCGAGAAATCAATTGTTTACCCGGCAGGTAGTTATCGCTCAGCAAGAGCTATTAACCCCGCGGTTAGCATCATTCAGTTTCCGGAATGGGAAAAAGGGGGTACCAAGCGCACCGTGCAATAAACTGCCCTCCGCTCGGACTCCATCACGCCTCGAGTCCCTCAACAGTCGCAAGAACCAAAAGCAAAGGAATTGCCACCTCCAACGCTAGCGAAGCAGCGAAACGGGCCAAAAGCAAGAAAGAAGGAAAAGGTGAACGGAGTCAAAAGACGGTTGGCCTTGGGGCTATATTTCAGCGTTGAAGCGGCCCGCTCTGGACAGTTCAGAGTTCGGACTGGTCGGGTTGACGCCAGGCACGGAGCAGTGGGGACACAGAAATGAGAGGACTGTGATACCGGGACCGGATGCAGGTTTCGAGCGGACGAGAAGCAGCCATTTACTGATGCATCGTGTCGCGCGAGGTAACTCTCAGTTGATGTGGCAATCAGAGAGATGCACCGAGAACAGGAAAGGAAAAGAGAATATATGAAGATGAGCTTCGAGGGAAGCTTACAGGAAAATGAGAATCAACGTCCCCGGATGAAGATCTCAGATGGGAAAGTGGAGGCGGAGATGGTCGAAGCTCCCATGTTTTTCCCCTCACCGGGTGAATCCACTCCCCGACCCGAACTTGGACCTTTCTCTACTTGTTGCATAAACCACTGTTCCTGAGTAGGTTACTTCATGATGACACTATAGTCTATGCATAGCTAAGACAGGAAAGCCCAGAGATAGGTATTATTCGCAACTTCACTACTTTGTAGCTCTTATTCGCACTATTTTACTCTGTAGGATTTTAATCATACTAAATGCATTACTCAATTTGAAAATCTGTGACGCCACGCCACCTATAGTGATACAAGGCTCCGTGGAAAGCTAAATAAGGCGGCACGAGTCCATAACACAGATGCATCTGCTCCCTCATCTGCGAACAATCACCTTTGCGTCCGCATACGATCTCTGCACGGCAGCTCCAATGTCCTCCTTCTCGCCCTGCACGGCCCACTGCACAGCCGCCTCCAACGCCGCGCGGCTCTCCACCTCGACCGGAGTGAAATGGCCTGATCGTGGGAGCAACACGACCTGACTACCGCCGACGAGGTAATCAGCCATACCATCCAGACAGATCGTCGGGTCCAGTGCGATGTCCAGCTTGCCCCAGAGCACAGTCGAGCTTGCTTTCATGACTCCGGGAGCCCCTTCGTCGAACAATCCTGCTCCACTGCTAGTCCGGCGTAGCTCATTGCCGCCCGCGAGCCCGTGAAGGCTGGTGACGGTCTTGAGCGACTTGTGCCAGCGGGAAGTCGCCGCGCCGTCGCGGTAGTAGCTGGCCATGTTCATCACGTTGGCGAATTCGCGCGAGTATTTGATGGTGCTCGGGTATGTGTCTCCGTTGGGGGTCTGTGTCTTGGATTCGGCGAGAGACGGTCCCATACTGCTGGCCATGGACTCGGCTGCATCGCGGGGGGTGAATGTGGCATCTCCATATGAGCGCTTGTGAGCGCCTCTTATAAGTGAGTTGTTGCCGCCTGTCAGGAAGTATTCAACCAGTGGGACGGGCAGCTGCATTACAAAAATGTAGCCTGATAGCAAGAATTGGCGCAACAGGGGCTTGAGTGTTCGGATAGCTTGGAGCAGTGGCGGACGTGACGAGCGCGGGGCATTCTGTGCCTCCTTGCGCATCTTGCGCGCCGAGCCAATTGTGCGCATAATGTTGGACTTGACAAGATCCGGCTGTTAAAAAAAAGTAAGCTTCTGTCATGGTCGACGCATATTGGGATTCCGTACCAATGGTCCATTGCTCAAAATGAACCGATCCGCAAGCGACGGGGCCTCGGCCGCAAGTCGCATAGAGATAACGCAGCCCCAGTCATGGGCGACAATAATGGTTCTCTTCTTTCTCGTCTCGGATCCGTCATCCACTCCGTATTGAGTCCGCAGCGCGATTATGAGCTCTATCATCTTCTCCAGTACATTGGTAGCGGAGTATTTTTCCAGGCCCTCGCTACCTCCGTAGCCGGGAAGGTCAATTGCAACCAAGTGCGCGGCATCCTGGAGAGAAGGTGAACTAATTATGTGGCGCCATATGGCCCAGCTGTCTGGGAAGCCATGGACGAAGATAACAAGAGGTTTGTCAGATTTCAAGGCAGCTGGTGAGCCAGGCGCTTCGTTACTGACAAAGTGGAACTTGAAACCACTGGCTAGAGTGATCATATGGTGGGAGAGACCAGCAAAGTCCTTCGAGAGATCCCACAAGCGATCACGAGCTGTAGGTGCCCGGTCAATGACAGTCCTCTTGCAAGGGTATTCTCGAGGCTGTTGAGGGTGACAAAAGACATAATGGTAAAGTGCTTACCAATTTGGAGCTCCAGGTTTTCCTTTTCAGTCCTCCGAGTGAAGTAAGTGCCGTTCTTGATGGCGATACAAGCGAAGAGGATCATTGTGAAGATACCATAAGCAAAGGCAAGCGTCCAGATGACGACGCTCTTGATGAAGCCCATGTTGGAAACGAGCTACTTCCAATTGATATACGTTGAGAAGGGGTCCTTAAAAGACATAAGACCGGAAGTGGGGAAAGGATTAAACTATAAGGATCAAAGCTCCAGAGCTGTTTGGCGGAGAAGCTCGTCGCTGTCGCGTCACCTTAGTCAGCTACGCCCCCTCAGTCCCAACTTTTATCCTTGAATGATGTACTCCGTATGTCTAAGACTTGGCTATGTAGTTTCAGATAAAAATGTTGGGTTAGTGGCAGTGTATGATTCTGTTATAATGAATATAGCGATTCTCAGCCTTTGAATGGCTCCCAACCCAAGAACGCCGAGGTCCATCTTCATATGCAGTTTAGATCAATGTATCACGCCAAAATAAATCCCGCAGGCATAAAGGGAGCCGGGTATTAAGACAATATGAGAAGGAGAAAACCGAATGAGAAAAGAAGAAAATTCCAAGCACAAGGAAATGGCCGTGGTCTCGTCGAGTTCCCACATGAGGCTGAATTGAAGTTCAGCATGCAGGACAGTAGGAAGTTAGGGTATATATACAGGGGCAACAGGCAACAGCTAGGAAATATGACGGAGAAATTTTATCAAACAAAGAAGCCGATTTGGTCTCGGTTGTCGTCCACAAGGCGCCCGTACCTAGGTATAATAGTTAGCTGAGAGCAGACAAAGACGACGGGTCAAGACTCACTCCAAGAGTAAACGGAAGAACCAGACCTCCAAATCCGCATTTCGCAGCACTTTCTGTGCCCAATCCTGGCCCTGGGCGGCAATTTGAGGGGCCTCCCTCTTGCCTTCTTCTTCGGACACGAAGTACCGCATGCTCTCGGTGTACTCATTGCCCTTCAGGCTGAGCGGCACGTAATGCACCCAGGGCTTGAGCCACTCATCATGCCACTCACGGAAGAGGGCCAACTTATAGACGAAGCTGTTGCTCATCAAGAATGCATAGAACCGTCCGCTGAAGGCATTTCCGTCCACATCGACCAGGAACTTGTGAGCCCACGCGTCCTGCTGTCCAGCAGGCTTGACTACTTCAAAGTACTCTTCCTGCGCGTGGCAGTCATCGGGATCGCATTGCCCAATGAAGGTGAACCTGACATCGAACATGTCGCGATACTGCTCCCGGCTGACCTCTTGTGAGGCCCACGAGTTGTCCGGCTGTTTCACGAGAACTTTGGTCTGGCCCAGAGAGTTCACGTTGTCGACAAACTGCTGTCGATGCTGTCGGCGCCAGCCACCCGCACGCGAGAAACCACCGGTTGTGGATCCACGCCAGTACATACGGTCGGACTTGGCATCCCAGGGGTGATCTTTGTGTCGGTCGTAAGGCACCTTGTCGACCCAGTACCACGGGCTGGGGTAGAGAATGTCCTGGAAGCTAGAGACCTTACTCTGGGAGAAAATGGGGAACAGGTCGTGGACGACATCAAAGGCATTCGGTCGGTCGAAGAATCCATACGTGTAGCGAAGGGACGGGGTAAGGCAGATATCGGAGAAGGCAGTGGTGTTGTAGATAAAACCCAACTCGCCGTACGCGTATGGATCGACATTGTCTGGTGCGTCCTCCTCTATGGATCGTGCAGGGCTATCGACAGGGCAGGATTGGCGGGAGTTGGTCCAGGTAGGCTGGTGCGCAAAACGGTTGAAGCGAGTCGTGCGTACCTCGTCGATGCGATCTCCCTTGTTCAGATCAGACGCGCGAGGCGACCATGCATTCGTCGGAGTCTTCCTGTTGAAAGAGGCCGGGATCGCTTGGTCCGTCGCAATCTGCACCAATCGCTGGAGATCATCACCGGGGATGACCACACGGGGCTCATCGTGGATGTTGAAGACCAAATCCATGTCCGGCAGGTATTGGACAAAGTCCTTCATCATGCCGACCGTTGAGTCGCGCTGCCACTTGCGACCATCACCACCACCGTCGGTGAGGGTCACCTTGCCATCGCGGATCAGAAGCCCGATCACCGCGTTATCGAACCCCAGTGTCTCGCGAGCGCGCGCGCGAATGACCTCCGGCTTCAACCCCCAGAAGGGTAGCAGCGAGTGGTAGATAGAGTCAAACTCATCAACGAGCTGGACACCCTTAGACTGGGCGAACTGGAACCACTTGTCGAAATACGGCGGCGGGTGCATCTTGTAGCGACGCTTGTACTCCTGCACGGCCTCGGCCAGGGTCTTGGACTGGCGTGTCCGCACATGGTCGAATTCCTGCTGAGCATTCAGGATCAGGTTGGATATGGGGTGAACCTTCTCAGGAGGGTAGGAGCTCTGGCCCGCATGGAGCAGAGGGTGTTTGATCCGCTCGGGGGGAGGGATGTCAACAGGTTGTTCGGGGGGGTTCGAAGGGCGAAGGTAGACGAGGGAGAAGCAGGCGAGGAGGACGATGGCGAGCAGGATGATCAGTCGTTGAGTCCGCATCCTGCCATTTGGCGTAGACATGAGGGGAGGGGAGGGAAAAGGTTCAGCACGAGGGCACGAAAAAGGGTCCTAGACTAAGACAAAGTGGAAAGTCTCCAAACTATTATTAGTTTCGGGGGGAAATGCCAAGCCGCGAGTCTGGACCTAAAGAATCGCCCATGTAAGTCTAACGCGACCAAATTTCCTTTTTTTCAGGGTAAACGCAAAACGTATTGAGATCGGAAGTTCGTGGTTCTCAATTCCCCAGGCCAATTTCGTGTTCGGCTTGACCTCAGTGGCGAGTATTCCATGGTTCTGAATCGGGTCACCATTGCTGCCCAGGTGAGTGATATATGTAATTCTCGATAGGGCTAAGGGAAAGATGAATATTATTGCATTGCTTATTGCAGGTGTTCTGGCAGCGGTTTCTTGTACAGACCTACCTAGGGGATTTCCTCTGCCAGCTCTTGGCTTTCCCCTTCCGTTTTAGTGCTCAGGCCTTGCCGCTTTTTGCTCCCTGAGTAAAACTGAGCACGCCCCTGAGCACCCTGACCCGCTCACTGAGCATCACCTGATCGTCAGCTGAGCACTCTGATCCGCTCACTGAGTCTGAGCTGAGCGTAGAGATGGCCGGCCCGAGTCAACTACATCAATAAAATGCACCACGCTAGTCCCATCACGTGCAGCCCTCCTCTTTTTGAGATGGCCCCCATCGTCCCATCAAAAAAGGCATGGCATCATCAATGTTACCATTCATCCTGGTAAACTGGCTGCAACTGAATGCGCCACAATGGAGCCTGCTACTCGACCGCCAAATCAGCATTACCGCTCTATTCTAGATGCTCCTGGGAATACTTTGTCTACTGGTCCCACGATTTCCTAATCTGGCTGTGGAGGACTAACGGTGCCAGGAAAATTGGACGAGTCTACTCGGAGATGTACAATATATTATGGGACAGGGAGTACCAGAGAAAGATCGTTAGGATATGGCGGCAAAGAACCACCTCTCGCCAATAAGCGCATGCATCAAGAGACTTCTATGAGCATTCGTCATTTCTTTTGCGCTGATCAGTTTACGAAAAGGATACGAACTGCCAGGTTCCGTAAAACTTCAATTATCTACTCCTAGAAGCCAGCCACCTGCTCCTAGGATCCCGGCAAAGTAGTTTCGGATATGCGAAAGTTATATCGTCTTATTCGCTCATAATCACCCATGTAAGCCTAGAGATAAGTGATGTCACTCCAGTCCCTATATGTATTTGTGTTCTCCTTCATGCAATTATCCTTATCATTCCCTAGTCATCACTAATCTACCCAAGAACACAAAGTACCCTTATGTACTTGAATGAGTCCGCCCTTGGTTTTTCTAGTTGAGAGGCCCCACTAACCTTGCTCTAGTTCTTCCGCACATAATGGCCGATTCCACAGGCACCAGAACCTCCATTGTATAGGCCACAGAAGCTGCATAGTGTAGTGTTCTTTCTCTTTTAAAAGAAAGTAAAGCTACTAGATGTACAAATGAGGCTTTGGAAGGGTTTTTGCCAGCGATTGGTTTCTACTGAAAACGCATTAGGGAATTTTGTATCGTATTTGACTACGCTGGCTTTCGCAAGCTTAATCTTGAAGTCCACCACTATATTCAGTTGGGAATTTGGGGTGGCCAAGATGCATGTGCAAGATTCCAGAATGCTTTCAAGGAATGGACCAGTCATCCCTCTAACCACTTCCTACACGAATCCGATGGGGACGACCTTGATATATTCGAAGCCATAGAGTTGCGACTATTGAGCGAACGGCTACAACTATTAGAAAAAACCATAGGCATGGCTTTGGAAGTCTCCGCATTGTATGTTACAGTACAGTAACCCTAGAGTTCCTATTCTTGGACTGAATGGCTCACTGAGATTCTACTCAGAAATATTGCTTTTTCTACGCTGAGAAATATCTCTGATGAGGAGTGTTCGTTAGTGTTGGCCAAAGAGAATAATTTGTTATCAGCGATCATTGAAACGAACAAAAGGCAACATTTGCATCTTGACAGACGACGGGCACTCAAACGCGTCGCTTGTGAAATCGAAGCATATGGTATAGGAATGCAACACCCTCGAAAAGTCTTCAATGGGCTATTCTCCGAAATTTGCCAGCTTCGGTACAGACAAAGAACCAACCCTAGGGACGGAGATCAGCTTCTTGCGAACGCTATCGATGCTACGCCCGATGAAGTCCAATTTTCTCAACACAGCGGGTTTATTTACGAGAATGGGACCGCAATAGCTAGGGCTTGGTAGAGGTGATATGATATTCATCTTTGATTTATTTTATAATTCTTCTTTCTCTTCTGACTGATGGTTCCAACAGATCTAACGAAGCAGGGTTCACATGCAAATTTTCATCATGCCGGAGCAGTCAAATGGGCTCAAGAATAATTTGCAAGCTTGAATGAGCACAGTCTTATACAGTGTTTGTTGCGACCGAGGGCTGCCAATAATAATTTCCAGAAAACTCAGGTTCATCTCCCCTTGTCCATCTCGAAAGGACTTACCATCGTAATGGGGCTTCTCAGCTCGCCTTGGCATGCTGGGTTCGATCCTTTAAGCTGAGTCAAGGAAGTCATTAGTGCCTTAGGTATATATTAGAGTGAACGTTCGGCTGATGACCGCTGTGACCAGGCATGTCGAGGATGCCTGAGGGCTGAGGCACAATTTAATGCCTGAGGCTCATGCGGCTCTGCGCCAAGACTGTGCCTGGCACGTGACCCGGTTTCTGTTTCTGTACATATAGATCTCTTTGTCGCCCATTTTTCTTCTTCTTCTTTCCTTTCTCCATCTTGGATGTCCCGTCGACTATGTACATCAATATGACTACCAGTTTCTCTTCTGGTTTCTTCCTGATCTGACGCCCGGTCACAACCGCTTGGTTAGTAATGTTTTGCATCTGTTTCTACAAAGTAATTAGGCTCTACGGTATGTAAGGTAATTCATCGACCCAGGATATTTGGCCGCAATGGCGGCTTGAGATGTGGTTCAAAAGTGGTCAAATTTCATCATTTGCGTTATGGTTAGTGGTGAGGACGTCCCTACACCCGTCTTTTTATGAGCACTTCCAGGAATAATTCCAGGAAGAAACAAGGTGATCAAATTTGATCTCTCCCTAAATGTATCTCAGCACACTAACCCTTTTATTCCGGAGGCATCAAGTGGTTAATTACACTTGACCACCTTTGAAGTACATCAAAATATGCCATTTCGCCGACTCTAGGATTGGTCAAGTAATGTAATTAGACCTCACATTAACCACATCCCAGCATGATATTTCCCCCTATTTTATAATCTCAGCGAACGACTAGGGTGATTAAATCGATATCTCTTTAAAAAAAATCTCGACTGGCTATTTTACTACCTCTAGGTTTGGTCAAGAGATGAAATTCAACCACCCTTTGACCACACCTAACTTGCCAATTCATCCATCATAGCAATAACGAGAGTGATTGGAATTTCATTGCTTTAGGAATGATTGGAGTGCATCAATTTGATCACTAATTAAACATATCTCGAATTCGCCATTTCACCACCATAGCATTGTTGGGGTGGTTAAATGAGACCATCTATTAACACATCTCAGCCCGCTATTTCAGTGATTATCAGGGTGCTAAAATTTCACCACTCTTCAGGCGATGTTGGGGTGCATATTTCAAGATTTCGTTACTATTTCTCTTTCCTCCATTTTTGGGGCCGATTAAGAGATTATTTGTTAAGAGAAATTAAGGGTGGTAAACTATTGGTGGACAAAGGAAGGACGGCCACAGAAGGAAATGTTCGAGTAAGCGAGGATTAGGTGCCAAAATATTGTCTAGTTTGACCTAACACATTGAGGGTATCAACTTAATGGGGCCCTAGTACATCTATATCTCTTGCAGGCTCAAAGACAAGTGGATCAAACCCAACCTCGACGAAGTTCATGTAGTTAGTTACTGTATTACGTAGTTATAGACCATCGGTCATACAGCATACCACTAGAAATGCGGTGCAAGGTGGGTCGACCTTGGGATATCAGCTATTCAGAAGAAAATTTCACATTGATGGGAGATATTGCGACTCCATATGTCAAAGGCATTGGTCTGATCACAAAGTAATCTAGGTGATATGGCTAGTGTTGAGTATAACCACAATTTACAGTTCTCGTCTTCCCTTTCTTTTCCTCTCGACTTTCCACCTTCTTATTCAACGTATTCAGTTCGGCGTTATTGTTCCTCTATGTGTGACCGGGCGTCAGATCAGGAAGAAACCAGAAGAAAAACTGGAAGTCGTATTGATGTACTAAGTCGACGGAACATCCAAGATGGGGAGAAGAAGAAGAGGAAACAGAAAACAGGAGACAGAGGCTTCTATGTACAAACGGAAACCATGTCGCGTGCCAGGCATAGTCTTGGTGCAGAGCCTCGTGTGCCTCAGGCGTCCAATTCTGCCTCAGTCGTCAGGCATCCCAGAGATGGGCGGTCACATTTATTTGACAGCAAAAGAGCAAGGAGATCGTCATGATTCGTCAATGAATAGAGGCGGAAGAACCTTTTCTCTATGCTATGACGACTTCGTAAAATACCAAAATGCCAAGCATCCCAACAAGGAATAGTATCAATAACCAAAGAGGCTAATCCCTTACACTATATCAATTCCCTCCACCTCGTCCCTATCACCCACCCGACTTGCCGCTCTCCCACTCATTCCTAACAACAAGGAATTCGTCTATGTGGCGTTCTGCCCATCAGATGACTGCTTACCTGGCTAGATGGTTAATAATCCGATCTACTGATGTCGGCCCATCTACGCCGCTCCCTCTCTTTCATCCCAGCCCATTCGCTCCCTCTCTTTCATCCTAGCCCATCTATGCCGCCCCCTCCCTTTCATCCCGGCCGTCGTATCGATGGACGCCGAGTGTAGCTCATGTGACGTCTGCTGAGGGTGGGAGCGCATTATGCGCGTAGATAACTAGCTCCTACCGTTGCTATCTCAAGCTATAGGCATGTGACTCTGCTTGTCGCTATACGGCATAGCCTATGCCCTGGCCCTTGGCCACATCATCACGTCCCTCTCCGGATAAAAGCTAATCAAGGACAAAATCCCGCTCTTCCCAGCTGTCTAGGCCCCGCTTAGGATGGTGTCGTTCGCCGCTCTTCGCATTCTCGCCTCCTGGAGTGAGGGGTAATGTCTCTCCTAGACCGCATATAAAAGGGGGTGACTTAGTCTCTGTGTCCGCTAAGGATCATCTATCACCCTTCCTATCTACCTTTTGCCCTAGCCCAGCAGCTATCATGATCAACATCCTCCCAGCCTCAGTCTATAATTCCCTCCCAGATAGTGATGCTATGAGGCCGCTCCCGGCTCAGGCCCTAGAGCGACTTGGAGCTATCATCGTGTCCCATGGCATGCAGGACCACCTTGGCGTTAGTCGTCTTCATCGACACTTTGAGCTAGCTCCTGGGGAAGTCATGCTTCACACAGGACTACACTGCTCCCCAAAGGCTGCCATTAAGCAAGATAGGCTCCACGGCTCGACCTTCTTCCTCCAGGACGGGCAGTTCTATGCCTTTGAATATAACGCCACTGAGCCCGTCCCTATGCCGAAGACCTTTACCGATCAGATGGCTTCGGAATCTTAAGCGAGAATAGCCTAGCAGAGCACGTCGCCCTATCCCAGTTACATCTTGACCACGGCTTGCTCGAAGAGACCCTCGACGATGCCCATCGGGCCCATGTCTGCACCGAGATGGTGGGCACTGTCGAGCCGAACCTGGATGAGGCCACTATATGGCATTTCCGCACCTCGCAGGCTGGTTGCATCCAGCCGGTAGTCGCCCAAATGTGCAAGACATCTTCCACGGGAGCTCACAAGAGGACCAAGTGAGCTGGCCAGGAGTAAAGGGGGGGGAAAGACCTTACAATGTCCTAGTATCAGTACCAGGATATCCAGTCCCTATAGCGAAAGGTTTTAGCGGTGGAACCGTGTCATGTCAGATAACGATAGTGGTTAGTTAATAAGTACTAACTATCTTTATCATGTCCCTCCCCTCGGCCATATTGTATCGGACTTTATCCTCGGGTGTGAGATTGCTCTTCTTCTTCTTGTTGTTATTGTCCGGTCTGAGAGTCTTGTTCTAACGAGTAATTGATTCGTCTAGATTGTTTGTAGTCCCCACCCCCCTCCTAACTGTTACTGGTAACCGCACTCCTCCCCCTCGAATGCTCATTAGGCCTCAGATTAACCCGCAGGTCACCGTAACCCGCAAATTTACGGGTTAAGGGTCCGGGTCTCTGAGTCTCTGACCCTCATGCGGGTTGTGGGTCGGACTTATAACCCTCACAGGTTTTGACGGTAACCCGCGGGTTATCAAGTATGTCACGCTTCTGACTATCTAGCTGGTTTATTCCTTCAACAGGAATATTGGCTGGCATGTTCCATCAACTGCTTGGTTGGTTTGATCACCTGATCAAAGGGTTGATATAGCTAGTGGCGCTTGCTCTCTCTCTTACTTTCTTCCTCATGTTGAATATCCTTGTCAATACCCACTAGGAATTTGATAACTTCCATCATCAATAACACCTCTGTGGGTCCCCGTGACAACAGGCTGCAAAGGAAGAGAGAATACAGCGACAAATCACTGTTGATCCAATTAGTGATGATGAAGAGGATGAAGGGCCTTCCACACAACTCTGAGCAACTTCGCAGGTCCTATCTGCAAACGCACTTGGCAAAAGACGCCTAAGCAATATAGCTAAGGATGTGGAAGATGATGAGGAGGAAGATGATGGTGAAGTGATTCCTCTGCCAGAGACACAGCACCGAGTGTCGGGCAGAGTCCGCAAGCGTTCAAGGTTGCTTGATGGATATGAAACTTGAACTAATAGTTTAATCGATTTATTGCATTCGTTTAATTTAATTTGATTTAATTTATTCATGTTGTTAGACCTAAAAAAGTCGGCCTACAAATGCTGTAAGTGAGATACTTAAAAATACCGCCAAAATCTACATAGTTAATTTACGCTACGTGTGACTTACCAATGTTTGCACTATTTGACGACCCTGAGGGTAGGGTCGTGACCCTCAGGGTTGGGCCGCACCATTAGCGACCCTCCCCTCATGGAGGGTCAGGGTCGGGACTCACGACCCAGGAACCTCTGTGGTCCGGGTCATCAGGGTGACCTGCGGGTTGTGGCGAGGTCTATCTGTGACTGCCCTGAAGAGCCTTTGGTCTCATAACGATCGTTAGAATCGGTGAAGATTGGATTCGCAGCTGAGCACACTAAAGGAGCAAAATCATCGCTGATAAGGACAGTGTTTGCCCTGGAGCCTTTGGGGAAATCATCGATGACAATGGGATATTCCCGAGTCCCAGTCAGGAAAACACGGGTTTGACGCTATGCGATAAGCAACAATACTTTTCTATCTAAGCCTATCTACGGGACGAAATCTAGGCGACTAAAAGATAGATTAAGCTGAAATAAAGAGTATTTGTCTGATACGCTGATGATCTGATAGACTAAGTACGAGAATTATATACTAACTAGGACTAACGATCGAGGAGTAGTCCAGTGGCCCAATTCACAGAGCGTAGATCGTTCTCATCCTCTGGATCGATATCGCCGTCTTTGTGGAAGTAGCGATTAATGATCCCTACCTCTAATGCGACCATAATAGGCTCCTCAAGAGCTTGCCTTGTCATCCCGGGTGGCATAGCATCCCAGAGGGTGTCCCAAAAGGTAGCTTGTAGCGTCTCTCGCACACTTCGCGGCGGATTCCCCGGCTCCTGGCTATCCTGGATAGCAGGCTGGTCAAAGAAGCTCCATCTTGCATCTTGCATCTTCCCAAAGAAGCCTTCATATACCCCGAATAGGCACATGCCGAACGCCTCCACACGAGCGTCATCGAAATCGAGAACACCAGTTAGGTGGCCGTCCAACGGATCTACCATAAGGTTGACCTCTGCAAAGTCAATGTGCGTCAACACTAATGGCAAGCGATCTAGTAAGTGAAGCTTGGATGTAAGCTCTACCGCCTTCTGCGCGAACCGCGGTTCTATCTGGCGTAGTCGGTTTATGCTGGCTAGATCCTTGAGCTTTGCGCTAGCTGTTGTAGTCCAAGAATCGCTAGATAACGCTTGCCGAGGCTGGGGCCAGAAAGCCGCCTTAGCAACGAACGCGGCTAGATCCTGCACCGTGTTTAGCTGACGCCGGAGGGGGAAGCGGTCCTTTGGGAAGTCCTGGAAGATATGGACTACGCCTGGTATTACTGGACAGATGTACGTAGGTAACGGAAAGCTACCTAGCTGGGTAGGAACGGGCACTAGATCACCGTAGATATCGTGTGCGAGGCTTAGGATATGCTCGTTAAAAGGCTCGAGCCGAAACTGGACGATCTTGTTCTGGCTAGGACAGATAAGTGTGTAGCTAGTAGCGCCTTGGTTGTCGACTGGCCGGACGTCGTTAGAGTGGAGAATCTTGCGGGCGAACGTAGCACATCCTTCGGCGGTGCACTGGAAGCCATCTTTGGACGGGGAGAGCTTGCGTAGTGCTAGCGGGACCTTCTCTTTAAAGAATCGATCGATCCACTCTTGCTCTTGGGTGAGCCATGCCTCGGAGAGCCGACTATGGTTCGTTTCATCTGGTCGCGGAGTTATTCATGAGCCCTAGACCATTTACGGTTACGATTGGGCGAGCTTACCTGCCATGTCTGATCGGAACCACCGCCGCCCTAGAAACCACGAGTCTCAGTCGCGAGTGGAGAGAAGCAGACAATTTGCAGCGGCTGGCTTCCTGACGTCCCTACACGAGTCGGACGGCAGTGATTGGTGCACGCGAGTGAGACGAGGGTCACTATTTCGAATGGATGGAGGTAAGAGGGTGCGCTCGCGGGATTTCGTTGGCGTCAAGTTTTGTCGGAGGGCTGGCTCCTCTCGAAACTACTGGTTTAGAAAGAGAATAGAGTTGGCACAAGATAATGAAGACTTCAAAACTAGAGAGAGAAAAGAAAGAGAGGGCGAGCTAATCAACATGGTGGGGGATTTTAAAGGGGATGTTGGAACACTACCCTGTCGGTGGTCACGTGATTCCGGGTACGACCGTGCTTAGTCAGCTTATAGTTAGTTAACTAGTTGGGCTCCCCCCAGGGCCCCCTTCCATTGGACACACATACACACCAACAGGTTATGAGACCCGTGTTGTCCTCTTTCCCTAGCTCTGTCTATCGTTGAGTTTGGATATACGATAGCGGAGCATCAAGAGCTTTCTTTCTGATCTACGGATCAAAGTTTGGGCTAGTACAGCTCAAATTCGCCTACCCAGACCCCATCAAGGGGTGGTACACAGACGAAGCTATTCAGAAGCACTCGTCAAATCATTACGAAGCGCTCACTAGGCGATTAGTCCTTCATCATCATGGGACCACGTCGTAGCGGACGATCAACCGATCCATCGGCAATGACGCCAATGTCGGACGATTCTATTGATGGCAACCGTCACGAATCGGATTCTTCTACAGCACAAGCTACGCAATTGCTCCAGGCACAAATTCAGGCCCTGCAGCCCGTCTACAAGCTAGTACGCCTAGTATCGATGCTGGAACAGGCGCAGAAAAAGAGCAGGAGCGTATACGGAAGCTCGCGAAGGAAAGGCTCGCAGCGAAGCCTATCCAACTTCATGGTCGCGAGGACTACATCAAGTGGAGAGAATCAATGTTTTCTGTTGCGTACATGATTGAAGCCACCCAAATTCTTGAAGAGAATCAAGAATCATCGCCCTATGGGAATACCATCGAAACAGCTCGATGGGACAAGCAGAACGAAGTCCTTCACACACGGCTTCTACAATCCATGAGCCCACACATCAAATCAACCATCAATTGGAGTGATTCCACTAGTACAGCTGCACTATGGTCCCAAATCAGCATAGTCTATGGCATTCCTCTCGCGGAGGAGCGCCTAATGACGGTCAAAGCCCTATTGGATTTGAATCCGCAGGGCGATTATGTGAGCATGATATTCGACTACCAACGGATTACCTCACGACTAGGGAAAATGGATATGTCCTTCAATGACTTTTGCCATGACTACCTGATCTGTCTACTTGGTCAATGGCAGCAGCAGTTCGTACGTACGAAGCTAGACGAATTGTATGCTTGCGGCCGCGGACCAATCCAGAACCTTGATACCAAAGTCTTTATCAATCAACTGATTGCGAGAGCTCCACAGAGCTCTAAAAGGCAGTACGTCTCACAGAATCCACAAGAATTCAAGCTTGAGGATAAATATCGGACGAGCTCTATACCAAAGACTACGAGATCAGACCAGAAGCCAAAATCTGGTATACAGTCAGAGCCTAAGAAGCAAAAATCGAAGCTCTGCGATCACTGTGGTAAGGGATACCACAAGATCGACGATTGTTGGTCGCTGCACCCAGAGAAGCGTCCGCATTCAGATCCTAAATCGAAGGATCAAAATCAGAATACTAGCACAGAGCTAGTGGTGCGGAATCAGGCGAATTCCGTCCGCCATCAGGTGAATTCAGTGCACGAGCTTCCTAGAATTCCACAATGGACTCTAGATACGGGAGCGTCAAAGCATATAACATCGCGGCGGGATCTATTCCTTGATTTCACCCATCCGGAGACGTCTGATCAATTCGACGATGCCGGCGGCCAGGTGCATACGGTGGCTGGATACGGCACGGTTCGAATTCCAATCGACGATGATATCAAGATCACTGTCCCGGACGTCCGCTACATCCCTACAATTGGCTCTGACCTCTTGTCATTCAGCCAGTTGGATCGACAGGGCTTCCGCAGCTCGTTATCGGATGACTCGCCCAAATATTTCAGCTTCCAGTCGCCGGACGGCACCCGCTTCGATGCACTTCCGCATAAGGATCAGACGTACTTTCTCGCAAAGCCCAAAGTCGCGATACCTATAGCCCGGAACCCGACGCCCTAAACCCCGAAGCCCTGAAGCCCGAGAACCACCAGGCCGCGGCCAAGGTGACCACACGAAGGGGGGCTCGGGTACAGTCCAAGCCGGACAGTACGGCACAAGAGGAGACTCGCGGACGACCCGATTCCGGAGAGCCTCATCCCGGAGAGCCCGATTCCAACGGGCCGGATTTCAAAAATTGCGGATTCCAACGCGCTCACCATGACGGAATGGCACCAGCGCTTGGCACATCTGAATGCACGCGACATTTTGAGGCTATCCAAAGCCTCAATCATCAACATCAAGGGGCGGAAAACCCTCCCATTTTGTGACGTCTGTCGTCAAGCGAAACAGACCAGAAAAATCAACAAAAATCCAGCGTACAGAGCTACAAAGCCCCTTGCCCGCGTCCACATTGACATCGTAGGGGGAGGCCAGACGCTTGGGTGCAACGACGACCATGCTCCTCCTGGTACGAAGGGCATCCGGTATTTCATGATCATCACCGATGATGCAACAAGGTATCGGTGGATTTATTTCCTCCGTAACCGATCAGAGGCAGTCCCTGCATTCGCCCAATGGCTAGAGCACGTCAAAAATCAAGGCTTTAGCGCACCGGCATTCGTCCGATCGGACCGCGAATTCATTACAGAGAACGTCCGATTATTATGCCAGAAGTACGGCATCGAATGGGAGCCCACACCAGCTGATTCCCCATGGGAAGACGGGGTCAGCGAGCGGAGCAATCGGACTGTCTATGAGAGGGCCAGGGCGATGATATTCGAATCAGGACTCCCTAAATTTCTTTGGAAGGAAGCCCTCGATACGGCTGTCTATGTCATGAACCGCCTCCCTACAAGGATTCCTTTGTACAATGATCCTACCCCAGGTGGGACGACGGCGAATCCTGACATCCAGCCCTTGGTCTATACGACGCCCTATACAGCGTGGACCAAGGAAATAGCGGCGTTTTACTATATCCTCGATACCTTTAGGACTATATTACTACTCTAATATTTTAATCTAGAAAAACCTAAAAAGATTAAGACCGATATATCTAATTAGGCTATAGCTAGAATCCTCTCTTAGCCTAACGATAGAGATATCTAATATCTTATTATATTTTAGTTAAAGAAGTTTAATAATATAGAAATTAACTATAGTATACCGAATTAAGAGCTTTTCGCTATCGTTTAGTCCTTTAAATACTAGCGTTACTACCTCAAAGGAAGTATATATCTTATTAAGGTTTTATCTAATTATTTTAATCTCTAGGCTTTTATAAAATAACCGAAACTTAATAGAAAATAAGCTAGGTAGTATCTACTTTTATCTACTTTTAATTTCTAAATTAAGTATCGCTCTAGGAAGATAAACCCTATAGATAGCTTATTACGACGATAGGGCTCGAACTACGAGAATACTTTTAGTGTCGAGTTACTAAGCCTACTTTAGGACCGAATAATAAATAAATCGCGGCTATTTAATTAACTCCTACGGTTAAATACAAAACAATGCGAGCAAATTTGGTATAGTCAATGTTTCCAACGGATCATCGAAAAATATAAGGATTTATGTCAGAGTCGTACATTCAATTATCTCCTGACCAGTAGGAAACTTCGTGAAGCTCACATTTTATTGGAAATTAACGTCCACGATCAAGACGCTACACCGAATCTTGTTCTTCAAAATGACGGAAAGATTGATGCTAGCAGAACACAAATCCTGCTTAGGAGCTAGAGTCAGCCAGCATGGCGCAGACAGTTCGCTTTCGTCGGGTCGGTCTAACCGACAACACTATTATTCCTAGGGTGGCCAGATACAACTACTCTGGTGATTGCCTCGAGGGTGAAATAGCGTGTTTTGGGGGTTTTAATAGGTAATCAAATTAACTACCCCGATCAATCCTAGAGGTGATGAAATGGCATGTTACGACCTATAACGAGTAGTGAAATTTTAATGGCCTAATAATTAGTAAAGTGAGGAAATTCAAAGAGGTAGTAAGATTTAACCAACCATTAAACATATTATAGCAACCCATTGTATTTTAGAAGCAATGATCGACGTAATTCAATTTAATTACCCTTTTAGCATATCTTAACTCGTGCTTTGCCCCTTAGCAAACGCTACAAATTTGTTTACCTAATAAAACATTACGTAATTCCACTTCGAACCCGAGTTTACTAGCTAAGCAAATGATAAGGGTAATTAAATTTACCCCTTTAAAAAAAATCTCGACCGGCCATTTTACTACCTAGGTAGCGAATTAGCGAATTGAGATATGCTTAAAGGATAGTCATAATTAACTACCTCGATAATTGCTATAGTAGTGAAATTGCCTATTAGAATGTGCTTAACAAGGCGGGGAATTAATCACTCTTAGCATTGCTTCGGGTTAGAATAGTATATTGCGTTGTGATAATAGGACCGATCAAATATAACTATTAGGATTATTGCTAGTTAGTCAAATCTAGCAAGTTAGATCTATCCTAGAAGTAACGAATTGACAAGTTGAGACTCCTGAAAGATAGAAAATAAACTACCCGATTATTTTCTGAGGTAGTTAAATCGAGCAAAATAGCAAGTTGCGATATTTTGTAAGGGGCTAAATTGGTGAATTATGATAGAACTAATAGGCGATTAAATTTAATAGCCTTAGTAAAGTTTAAGGTAATAAATTGGCTAGTAAAGAGTGCTTAAAGGGCGGTCTGATTCTATCATTGATCATTGCTTCTAGGGTGAAATGGCGGGTTAGAGATATTCAAGGGTAGCCGGTAATTCTTAGATAAGGTAGTGAAATAGCGTTTTTGGGGGGGGGGGGGGGGGGGGGGTGGGAGAATAAAAAAGAAAAAAAAAAAAAAAAAAAAAAAAAAAAAAAAAAAAAAAAAAAAAAAAAAAAAAAAAAAAAAAAAAAAAAAAAAAAAAAAAAAAAAAAAAAAAAAAAAAAAAAAAAAAAAAAAAAAAAAAAAAAAAA